>JAPYXD010000083.1:0-48041 GCA_030998225.1 Diplolepis rosae
TCCAAACATATTTTTGCATTTGAATTCCTGGATCCAAATGCCAAATAGGAATCAGGTAGGGTCGGGCAGCAGATTTTCTTTCACATTTACAATTTATAAGTCAACAACTGCCTTTCTTAAACCATGTAGGTTCCGGGTCCAAACATATTTTTGCATTTTAATTCCTGGATCCAAATGCCAAATAGGAACCAGGTAGGGCCGGGTAGCAGATTTTCTTTCACCTTTACAATTTATAAGTCAATAACTGCATTTGAGAAACCATTAAGGATCCGGGTCCAAACATATTTTTGCATTTTTATTCCTGGATCCAAATGCCAAATAGGAACCAGGTAGGGTCGGGCAGCAGATTTTCTTTCACATTTACAATTTATAAGTCAACAACTGCCTTTCTTAAGCCATGAAGGTTCCGGGTCCAAACATATTTTTGCATTTTATTTCCATGGATCCATATGCCAAATAGAAACCAGGTAGGCCCGGGTAGCAGATTTTCTTTCACCTTTACAATTTATAAGTCAACAACTGCCTTTCAGAAACCATGTAGGATCCGGGTCCAAACAAATTTTTGTATTTTAATTCCTGGATCCAAATGCCAAATAGGAATCAGGTAGGGTCGGGCAGAAGATTTCCTTTCACCTTTACAATTTATAAGTCAACAACTGCCTTTCTGAAACCATGTAGTACCCGGGTCCAAACATATTTTTGCATTTTAAATCCTGGATCCAAATGCATAATAGGAACCAGGTAGGGTCGGGTAGAAGATTTTCTTTCACCTTTACAATTTATAACTCAACAACTGCCTTTCTGAAACCATGTAGTACCCGGGTCCAAACATATTTTTGCATTTTAATTCCTGGATCCAAATGCAAAATAGGAACCAGGTAGGGCCGGGTAGCAGATTTTTTTTCACCTTTACAATTTATAAGTCAACAACTGCCCTTCTGAAACCATGTAGGATCCGGGTCCAAAATAATTTATATATTTTAATTCCTGTATCCAAATGCCAAATAGGAATCATGTAGGGTCGGGCAGAAGATTTCCTTTCACCTTTACAATTTATAAGTCAACAACTGCCTTTCTGAAACAAGGTAGGATCCGGGTCCAAACATATTTTTGCATTTTAATTCCTGGATCCAAATGCCAAATAGGAACCAGGTATGGTCGTGCAGCAGATTTTTTTTCACCTTTACAATTTATGAGTCAACAACTGCCTTTTAGAAACCATGAAGGATCCGGGTCCAAACATATTTTTGCATTTTATTTCCAGGATCCATATGCCAAATAGAAACCAGGTAGGCCCGGGTAGCAGATTTTCTTTCACCTTTACAATTTATAAGTCAACAACTGCCTTTCAGAAACCATGTAGGATCCGGGTCCAAACATATTTTTGCATTTGAATTCCTGGATCCAAATGCCAATTAGGAATCAGGTAGGGTCGGGCAGCAGATTTCATTTCATATTTACAATTTATAAGTCAACAACTGCCTTTATTAAACCATGTAGGATCCGGGTCCAAACATATTTTTGCATTGTAATTCCTGGATCCAAATGCAAAAAGGAACCAGTTAGGGCCGGGTAGCAGATTTACTTTCACCTTTACAATTTGCAAGTCGACAACTGCCTTTCAGAAACCATGTAGGATCCGGGTCCAAACATATTTATATATTTTAATTCTTGGATCCAAATGCCGAATAGGAATCAGGTAGGGTCGGGCAGAAGATTTCCTTTCACATTTACAATTTATAAGTCAACAACTGCCTTTCTGAAACCATGTAGGATCCGGGTCCAAACATAATTTATGTATTTTAATTCCTGTATCCAAATGCCAAATAGGAATCAGGTAGGGTCGGGCAGAAGATTTCCTTTCACCTTTACAATTTATAAGTCAACAACTGCCTTTCTGAAACAAGGTAGAATCCGGGTCCAAACATATTTTTGTATTTTAATTCCTGGTCCAAATGCCAAATAGGAACCAGGTATGGTCGTGCAGCAGATTTTTTTTCACCTTTACAATTTATGAGTCAACAACTGCCTTTTAGAAACCGTGAAGGATCCGGGTCCAAACATATTTTTGTATTTTATTTCCAGGATCCATATGCCAAATAGAAACCAGGTAGGCCCGGGTAGCAGATTTTCTTTCACCTTTACAATTTATAAGTCAACAACTGCCTTTCAGAAACCATGTAGTATCCGGGTCCAAACATATTTTTGCATTTGAATTCCTGGATCCAAATGCAAAATAGGAAATAGGTAGGGTCGGGCAGCAGATTTCCTTTCACATTTACAATTTATAAGTCAACAACTGCCTTTATTAAACCATGTAGGATCCGGGTCCAAACATATTTTTGCATTTTAATTCTTGGATCCAAATGCCAAAAAGGAATCAGGTAGGGCCGGGTAGCAGATTTTCTTTCACCTTTACAATTTATAAGTCAACAACTGCCTTTTAGAAACCATGTAGGATCCGGGTCCAAACATATTTTTGTATTTTAATTCTTGGATCCAAATGCCGAATAGGAATCAGGTAGGGTCGGGCAGAAGATTTCCTTTCACATTTACAATTTATAAGTCAACAACTGCCTTTCTTAAACCATGTAGGATCCGGGTCCAAACATATTTTTGCATTGTAATTCCTGGATCCAAATGCCAAAAAGGAACCAGTTAGGGCCGGGTAGCAGATTTTCTTTCACCTTTACAATTTATAAGTCGACAACTGCCTTTCAGAAACCATGTAGGATCCGGGTCCAAACATATTTATGTATTTTAATTCTTGGATCCAAATGCCGAATAGGAATCAGGTAGGGTCGGGCAGAAGATTTCCTTTCACATTTACAATTTATAAGTCAACAACTGCCTTTCTTAAACCATGTAGGATCCGGGTCCCAACATATTTTTTCATTTTAATTCCTGGATCCACTTGCCAAATAGGAACTAGGTAGGGCCGGGTAGCAGATTTACTTTCACCTTAACAATTTGAAAGTCGACAACTGCCTTTCAGATACCATGTAGGATCCGGGTCCAAACATATTTTTGCATTTGAATTCTTGGATCCACATGCCAAATAGGAACCAGGTAGGGTCGGGCAGCAGATTTTCTTTCACATTTACAATTTATAAGTCAACAACTGCCTTTCTTAAACCATGTAGGATCCGGGTCCAAACATATTTTTACATTGTAATTCCTGGATCCAAATTCCAAAAAGGAACCAGTTAGGGCCGGGTAGCAGATTTACTTTCACCTTTACAATTTGCAAGTCGACAACTGCCTTTCAGATACCATGTAGGATCCGGGTCCAAACATATTTTTGCATTTGAATTCCTGGATCCAAATGCAAAATAGGAAATAGGTAGGGTCGGGCAGCAGATTTCCTTTCAAATTTACAATTTATAAGTCAACAACTGCCTTTATTAAACCATGTAGGATCCGGGTCAAAACATATTTTTGCATTGTAATTCCTGGATCCAAATGCAAAAAGGAACCAGTTAGGGCCGGGTAGCAGATTTTCTTTCACCTTTACAATTTATAAATCAATAACTGCCTTTTAGAAACCATGAAGGATCCGGGTCCAAACATATTTTTGCATTTTTATTCCTGGATCCAAATGCCAAATAGGAACCAGGTAGGGTCGGGCAGCAGATTTTCTTTCACATTTACAATTTATAAGTCAACAACTGCCCTTCTTAAACCATGAAGGTTCCGGGTCCAAACATATTTTTGCATTTTATTTCCATGATCCATATGCCAAATAGAAACCAGGTAGGCCCGGGTAGCAGATTTTCTTTCACCTTTACAATTTATAAGTCAACAACTGCCTTTCTGAAACCATGTAGGATCCGGGTCCAAACATATTTATGTAATTTAATTCCTGGATCCAAATGCCAAATAGGAATCAGGTAGGGTCGGGCAGAAGATTTCCTTTCACCTTTACAATTTATAAGTCAACAACTGCCTTTTAGAAACCATGTAGGATCCGGGTCCAAACATATTTTTGCATTTGAATTCTTGGATCCAAATGCCGAATAGGAATCAGGTAGGGTCGGGCAGAAGATTTCCTTTCACATTTACAATTTATAAGTCAACAACTGCCTTTCTTCAACCATGTAGGATCCGGGTCCAAACATATTTTTGCATTTTAATTCTTGGATCCATATGCCACATAGGAAACAGATGGGGCCGGGTATCAGATTTACTTTCAACTTTACAATTTGCAAGTCGACAACTGCCTTTCAGAAACCATGTAGGATCCGGGTCCAAACATATTTATGTATTTTAATTCTTGGATCCAAATGCCGAATAGGAATCAGGTAGGGTCGGGCAGAAGATTTCCTTTCACATTTACAATTTATAAGTCAACAACTGCCTTTCTGAAACCATGTAGGATCCGGGTCCAAAATAATTTATATATTTTAATTCCTGTATCCAAATGCCAAATAGGAATCATGTAGGGTCGGGCAGAAGATTTCCTTTCACCTTTACAATTTATAAGTCAACAACTGCCTTTCTGAAACAAGGTAGGATCCGGGTCCAAACATATTTTTGCATTTTAATTCCTGGATCCAAATGCCAAATAGGAACCAGGTATGGTCGTGCAGCAGATTTTTTTTCACCTTTACAATTTATGAGTCAACAACTGCCTTTTAGAAACCATGAAGGATCCGGGTCCAAACATATTTTTGCATTTTATTTCCAGGATCCATATGCCAAATAGAAACCAGGTAGGCCCGGGTAGCAGATTTTCTTTCACCTTTACAATTTATAAGTCAACAACTGCCTTTCAGAAACCATGTTGGATCCGGGTCCAAACATATTTTTGCATTTGAATTCCTGGATCCAAATGCAAAATAGGAAATAGGTAGGGTCGGGCAGCAGATTTCATTTCACAGTTACAATTTATAAGTCAACAACTGCCTTTATTAAACCATGTAGGATCCGGGTCCAAACATATTTTTGCATTGTAATTCCTGGATCCAAATTCAAAAAGGAACCAGTTAGGGCCGGGTAGCAGATTTACTTTCACCTTTACAATTTGCAAGTCGACAACTGCCTTTCAGAAACCATGTAGGATCCGGGTCCAAACATATTTATATATTTTAATTCTTGGATCCAAATGCCGAATAGGAATCAGGTAGGGTCGGGCAGAAGATTTCCTTTCACATTTACAATTTATAAGTCAACAACTGCCTTTCTGAAACCATGTAGGATCCGGGTCCAAACATAATTTATGTATTTTAATTCCTGTATCCAAATGCCAAATAGGAATCATGTAGGGTCGGGCAGAAGATTTCCTTTCACCTTTACAATTTATAAGTCAACAACTGCCTTTCTGAAACAAGGTAGGATCCGGGTCCAAACATATTTTTGCATTTTAATTCCTGGATCCAAATGCCAAATAGGAACCAGGTATGGTCGTGCAGCAGATTTTTTTTCACCTTCACAATTTATGAGTCAACAACTGCCTTTTAGAAACCATGAAGGATCCGGGTCCAAACATATTTTTGCATTTTATTTCCAGGATCCATATGCCAAATAGAAACCAGGTAGGCCCGGGTAGCAGATTTTCTTTCACCTTTACAATTTATAAGTCAACAACTGCCTTTCAGAAACCATGTTGGATCCGGGTCCAAACATATTTTTGCATTTGAATTCCTGGATCCAAATGCAAAATAGGAAATAGGTAGGGTCGGGCAGCAGATTTACTTTCACATTTACAATTTATAAGTCAACAACTGCCTTTATTAAACCATGTAGGATCCGGGTCCAAACATATTTTTGCATTGTAATTCCTGGATCCAAATGCCAAAAAGGTACCAGTTAGGGCCGGGTAGCAGATTTTCTTTCACCTTTACAATTTATAAATCAATAACTGCCTTTTAGAAACCATGAAGGATCCGGGTCCAAACATATTTATGTATTTTAATTCTTGGATCCAAATGCCGAATAGGAATCAGGTAGGGTCGGGCAGAAGATTTCCTTTCACATTTACAATTTATAAGTCAACAACTGCCTTTCTTAAACCATGTAGGATCCGGGTCCAAACATATTTTTGCATTGTAATTCCTGGATCCAAATGCAAAAAGGAACCAGTTAGGGCCGGGTAGCAGATTTTCTTTCACCTTTACAATTTATAAGTCGACAACTGCCTTTCAGAAACCATGTAGGATCCGGGTCCAAACATATTTATGTATTTTAATTCTTGGATCCAAATGCCGAATAGGAATCAGGTAGGGTCGGGCAGAAGATTTCCTTTCACATTTACAATTTATAAGTCAACAACTGCCTTTCTTAAACCATGTAGGATCCGGGTCCAAACATATTTTTGCATTTTAATTCGTGGATCCACATGCCAAATAGGAACCAGGTAGGGCCGGGTAGCAGATTTACTTTCACCTTGACAATTTGCAAGTCGACAACTGCCTTTCAGATACCATGTAGGATCCGGGTCCAAACATATTTTTGCATTTGAATTCTTGGATCCACATGCCAAATAGGAACCAGGTAGGGTCGGGCAGCAGATTTTCTTTCACTTTTACAATTTATAAGTCAACAACTGCATTTCTGAAACCATGTAGGATCCGGGTCCAAACAAATTTTTCCATAGTAATTCCTGGATCCAAATGCAAAAAGGAACCAGTTAGGGCCGGGTAGCAGATTTACTGTCACCTTTACAATTTGCAAGTCGACAACTGCCTTTCAGATACCATGTAGGATCCGGGTCCAAACATATTTTTGCAATTGAATTCCTGGATCCAAATGCCAAAGAGGACAGCGGGAGGGTCGGGCAGCAGATTTACTTTCACATTTACAATTTAAAAGTCAACAACTGCCTTTATTAAACCATGTAGGATCCGGGTCCAAACATATTTTTGCATTGTAATTCCTGGATCCAAATGCCAAAAAGGAACCAGTTAGGGCCGGGTAGCAGATTTTCTTTCACCTTTACAATTTATAAATCAATAACTGCCTTTTAGAAACCATGAAGGATCCGGGTCCAAACATATTTTTGCATTTTTATTCCTGGATCCAAATGCCAAATAGGAACCAGGTAGGGTCGGGCAGCAGATTTTCTTTCACATTTACAATTTATAAGTCAACAACTGCCTTTCTTAAACCATGAAGGTTCCGGGTCCAAACATATTTTTGCATTTTATTTCCATGATCCATATGCCAAATAGAAACCAGGTAGGCCCGGGTAGCAGATTTTCTTTCACCTTTACAATTTATAAGTCAACAACTGCCTTTCTGAAACCATGTAGGATCCGGGTCCAAACATATTTATGTAATTTAATTCCTGGATCCAAATGCCAAATAGGAATCAGGTAGGGTCGGGCAGAAGATTTCCTTTCACCTTTACAATTTATAAGTCAACAACTGCCTTTTAGAAACCATGTAGGATCCGGGTCCAAACATATTTTTGCATTTGAATTCTTGGATCCAAATGCCGAATAAGAATCAGGTAGGGTCGGGCAGAAGATTTCCTTTCACATTTACAATTTATAAGTCAACAACTGCCTATCTTCAACCATGTAGGATCCGGGTCCAAACATATTTTTGCATTTTAATTCTTGGATCCACATGCCAAATAGGAACCAGGTAGGGCCGGGTAGCAGATTTACTTTCAACTTTACAATTTGCAAGTCGACAACTGCCTTTCAGAAACCATGTAGGATCCGGGTCCAAACATATTTATGTATTTTAATTCTTGGATCCAAATGCCGAATAGGAATCAGGTAGGGTCGGGCAGAAGATTTCCTTTCACATTTACAATTTATAAGTCAACAACTGCCCTTCTGAAACCATGTAGGATCCGGGTCCAAAATAATTTATATATTTTAATTCCTGTATCCAAATGCCAAATAGGAATCAGGTAGGGTCGGGCAGAAGATTTCCTTTCACCTTTACAATTTATAAGTCAACAACTGCCTTTCTGAAACCATGTAGGATCCGGGTCCAAACATATTTTTGCATTTTAATTCCTGGATCCAAATGCCAAATAGGAACCAGGTATGGTCGGGCAGCAGATTTTTTTTCACCTTTACAATTTATAAGTCAACAACTGCCTTTTAGAAACCATGAAGGATCCGGGTCCAAACATATTTTTGCATTTTATTTCCAGGATCCATATGCCAAATAGAAACCAGGTAGGCCCGGGTAGCAGATTTTCTTTCACCTTTACAATTTATAAGTCAACAACTGCCTTTCAGAAACCATGTAGGATCCGGGTCCAAACATATTTTTGCATTTGAATTCCTGGATCCAAATGCCAAATAGGAATCAGGTAGGGTCGGGCAGCAGATTTCATTTCATATTTACAATTTATAAGTCAACAACTGCCTTTCTTAAACCATGTAGGATCCGGGTCCAAACATATTTTTGCATTGTAATTCCTGGATCCAAATTCAAAATAGGAACCAGTTAGGGCCGGGTAGCATATTTACTTTCACCTTTACAATTTGCAAGTCGACAACTGCCTTTCAGAAACCATGTAGGATCCGGGTCCAAACATATTTATGTATTTTAATTCCTGGATCCAAATGCCAAATAGGAATCAGGTAGGGTCGGGCAGAAGATTTACTTTCACATTTACAATTTATAAGTCAACAACTGCCTTTCTGAAACCATGTAGGATCCGGGTCCAAAATAATTTATGTATTTTAATTCCTGTATCCAAATGCCAAATAGGAATCATGTAGGGTCGGGCAGAAGATTTCCTTTCACCTTTACAATTTATAAGTCAACAACTGCCTTTCTGAAACAAGGTAGGATCCGGGTCCAAACATATTTTTGCATTTTAATTCCTGGATCCAAATGCCAAATAGGAACCAGGTATGGTCGTGCAGCAGATTTTTTCACCTTTACAATTTATGAGTCAACAACTGCCTTTTAGAAACCATGAAGGATCCGGGTCCAAACATATTTTTGCATTTTATTTCCAGGATCCATATGCCAAATAGAAACCAGGTAGGCCCGGGTAGCAGATTTTCTTTCACCTTTACAATTTATAAGTCAACAACTGCCTTTCAGAAACCATGTTGGATCCGGGTCCAAACATATTTTTGCATTTGAATTCCTGGATCCAAATGCAAAATAGGAAATAGGTAGGGTCGGGCAGCAGATTTACTTTCACATTTACAATTTATAAGTCAACAACTGCCTTTATTAAACCATGTAGGATCCGGGTCCAAACATATTTTTGCATTGTAATTCCTGGATCCAAATGCAAAAAGGTAAAAGTGACGGCAGGGTAGCAGATTTTCTTTCACCTTTACAATTTATAAATCAATAACTGCCTTTTAGAAACCATGAAGGATCCGGGTCCAAACATATTTATGTATTTTAATTCTTGGATCCAAATGCCGAATAGGAAATAGGTAGGGTCGGGCAGAAGATTTGCTTTCACATTTACAATTTATAAGTCAACAACTGCCTTTATTAAACCATGTAGGATCCGGGTCCAAACATATTTTTGCATTGTAATTCCTGGATCCAAATGCAAAAAGGAACCAGTTAGGGCCGGGTAGCAGATTTACTTTCACCTTTACAATTTGCAAGTCGACAACTGCCTTTCAGAAACCATGTAGGATCCGGGTCCAAACATATTTATGTATTTTAATTCCTGGATCCAAATGCCAAATAGGAATCAGGTAGGGTCGGGCAGAAGATTTGCTTTCACCTTTACAATTTATAAGTCAACAACTGCCTTTCTTAAACCATGTAGGATCCGGGTCCAAACATATTTTTGCATTTTAATTCTTGGATCCACATGCCAAATAGGAACCAGGTAGGGCCGGGTAGCAGATTTACTTTCACCTTTACAATTTGCAAGTCGACAACTGCCTTTCAGATACCATGTAGGATCCGGGTCCAAACATATTTTTGCATTTGAATTCTTGGATCCACATGCCAAATAGGAACCAGGTAGGGTCGGGCAGCAGATTTTCTTTCACATTTACAATTTATAAGTCAACAACTGCCTTTCTTAAACCATGTAGGATCCGGGTCCAAACATATTTTTACATTGTAATTCCTGGATCCAAATGCAAAAAGGAACCAGTTAGGGCCGGGTAGCAGATTTACTGTCACCTTTACAATTTGCAAGTCGACAACTGCCTTTCAGATACCATGTAGGATCCGGGTCCAAACATATTTTTGCATTTGAATTCCTGGATCCAAATGCAAAATAGGAAATAGGGAGGGTCGGGCAGCAGATTTCCTTTCACATTTACAATTTATAAGTCAACAACTGCCTTTATTAAACCATGTAGGATCCGGGTCCAAACATATTTTTGCATTGTAATTCCTGGATCCAAATGCAAAAAGGAACCAGTTAGGGCCGGGTAGCAGATTTTCTTTCACCTTTACAATTTATAAATCAATAACTGCCTTTTAGAAACCATGAAGGATCCGGGTCCAAACATATTTTTGCATTTTTATTCCTGGATCCAAATGCCAAATAGGAACCAGGTAGGGTCGGGCAGCAGATTTTCTTTCACATTTACAATTTATAAGTCAACAACTGCCTTTCTTAAACCATGAAGGTTCCGGGTCCAAACATATTTTTGCATTTTATTTCCATGATCCATATGCCAAATAGAAACCAGGTAGGCCCGGGTAGCAGATTTTCTTTCACCTTTACAATTTATAAGTCAACAACTGCCTTTCTGAAACCATGTAGGATCCGGGTCCAAACATATTTATGTAATTTAATTCCTGGATCCAAATGCCAAATAGGAATCAGGTAGGGTCGGGCAGAAGATTTCCTTTCACCTTTACAATTTATAAGTCAACAACTGCCTTTTAGAAACCATGTAGGATCCGGGTCCAAACATATTTTTGCATTTGAATTCTTGGATCCAAATGCCGAATAAGAATCAGGTAGGGTCGGGCAGAAGATTTCCTTTCACATTTACAATTTATAAGTCAACAACTGCCTATCTTCAACCATGTAGGATCCGGGTCCAAACATATTTTTGCATTTTAATTCTTGAATCCACATGCCAAATAGGAACCAGTTAGGGCCGGGTAGCAGATTTACTTTCAACTTTACAATTTGCAAGTCGACAACTGCCTTTCAGAAACCATGTAGGATCCGGGTCCAAACATATTTATGTATTTTAATTCTTGGATCCAAATGCCAAATAGGAATCAGGTAGGGTCGGGCTGAAGATTTCCTTTCACCTTTACAATTTATAAGTCAACAACTGCCTTTTAGAAACCATGTAGGATCCGGGTCCAAACATATTTTTGCATTTGAATTCTTGGATCCAAATGCCGAATAGGAATCAGGTAGGGTCGGGCAGAAGATTTCCTTTCACATTTACAATTTATAAATCAATAACTGCCTTTTAGAAACCATGAAGGATCCGGGTCCAAACATATTTTTGCATTTTATTTCCAGGATCCATATGCCAAATAGAAACCAGGTAGGCCCGGGTAGCAGATTTTCTTTCACCTTTACAATTTATAAGTCAACAACTGCCTTTCAGAAACCATGTAGGATACGGGTCCAAACATATTTTCTATTTGAATTCCTGGATCCAAATGCCAATTAGGAATCAGGTAGGGTCGGGCAGCAGATTTCATTTCATATTTACAATTTATAAGTCAACAACTGCCTTTTAGAAACCATGAAGGATCCGGGTCCAAACATATTTTTGCATTTTATTTCCAGGATCCATATGCCAAATAGAAACCAGGTAGGCCCGGGTTGCAGATTTTCTTTCACCTTTACAATTTATAAGTCAACAACTGCCTTTCAGAAACCATGTAGGATCCGGGTCCAAACATATTTTTGCATTTGAATTCTTGGATCCAAATGCCGAATAGGAATCAGGTAGGGTAGGGCAGAAGATTTCCTTTCACATTTACAATTTATAAGTCAACAACTGCCTTTCTTAAACCAGGTAGGATCCGGGTCCAAACATATTTTTGCATTGTAATTCCTGTATCCAAATGCAAAAAGGAACCAGTTAGGGCCGGGTAGCAGATTTACTTTCACCTTTACAATTTGCAAGTCGACAACTGCCTTTCAGATACCATGTAGGATCCGGGTCCAAACATATTTTTGCATTTGAATTCTTGGATCCACATGCCAAATAGGAACCAGGTAGTGTCGGGCAGCAGATTTTCTTTCACATTTACAATTTATAAGTCAACAACTGCCTTTCTTAAGCCATGAAGGTTCCGGGTCCAAACATATTTTTGCATTTTAATTCCTGCATCCAAATGCAAAATAGGAACCAGGTAGGCGCCGGGTAACAGATTTACTTTCACCTTTACAATTTGCAAGTCGACAACTGCCTTTCAGAAACCATGTAGGATCCGGGACCAAACATATTTTTGCATTTTAATTCCTGGATCCAAATGCCAAATAGGAATCAGGTAGGGTCGGGCAGAAGATTTCCTTTCACCTTTACAATTTATAAGTCAACAACTGCCTTTCTGAAACCATGTAGGATCCGGGTCCAAACATATTTTTGCATTTTAATTCCTGGATCCAAATGCAAAATAGGAACCAGGTAGCGCCGGGTAGCATATTTACTTTCACCTTTACAATTTGCAAGTCGACAACTGCCTTTCAGAAACCAAGTAGGATCCGGGTCCAAACATATTTTTGCATTTTAATTCCTGGATCCAAATGCCAAATAGGAACCAGGTATGGTCGTGCAGCAGATTTTTTTTCACCTTTACAATTTATGAGTCAACAACTGCCTTTTAGAAACCATGAAGGATCCGGGTCCAAACATATTTTTGCATTTTATTTCCAGGATCCATATGCCAAATAGAAACCAGGTAGGCCCGGGTAGCAGATTTTCTTTCACCTTTACAATTTATAAGTCAACAACTGCCTTTCAGAAACCATGTAGGATCCGGGTCCAAACATATTTTTGCATTTGAATTCCTGGATCCAAATGCAAAATAGGAAATAGGTAGGGTCGGGCAGCAGATTTACTTTCACATTTACAATTTATAAGTCAACAACTGCCTTTATTAAACCATGTAGGATCCGGGTCCAAACATATTTTTGCATTGTAATTCCTGGATCCAAATGCAAAAAGGAACCAGTTAGGGCCGGGTAGCAGATTTTCTTTCACCTTTACAATTTATAAATCAATAACTGCCTTTTAGAAAGCATGAAGGATCCGGGTCCAAACATATTTATGTATTTTAATTCTTGGATCCAAATGCCGAATAGGAATCAGGTAGGGTCGGGCAGAAGATTTCCTTTCACATTTACAATTTATAAGTCAACAACTGCCTTTATTAAACCATGTAGGATCCGGGTCCAAACATATTTTTGCATGGTAATTCCTGGATCCAAATGCAAAAACGAACAAGTTAGGGCCACGAAGCAGAATTTCTTTCACCTTTAAGAATTATAAGTAAACAACTGCCTTTAAGAAACCATGTAGGATCCGGGTCCAAACATATTTATGTATTTTAATTCTTGGATCCAAATGCCGAATAGGAATCAGGTAGGGTCGGGCAGAAGATTTCCTTTCACATTTACAATTTATAAGTCAACAACTGCCTTTCTTAAACCATGTAGGATCCGGGTCCAAACATATTTTTGCATTTTAATTCTTGGATCCACATGCCAAATAGGAACCAGGTAGGGCCGGGTAGCAGATTTACTTTCACCTTTACAATTTGCAAGTCGACAACTGCCTTTCAGATACCATGTAGGATCCGGGTCCAAACATATTTTTGCATTTGAATTCTTGGATCCACATGCCAAATAGGAACCAGGTAGGGTCGGGCAGCAGATTTTCTTTCACATTTACAATTCTATAATTCAACAACTGCATTTATTAAACCATGTAGGATCCGGGTCCAAACATATTTTTACATCGTAATTCCTGGATCCAAATGCAAAAAGGAACCAGTTAGGGCCGGGTAGCAGATTTACTGTCACCTTTACAATTTGCAAGTCGACAACTGCCTTTCAGATACCATGTAGGATCCGGGTCCAAACATTTTTTTTCAATTGTATTCCTGGCTCCAAATGCAAAATAGGAAAGAGGTAGGGTCGGGCAGCAGATTTCCTTTCACATTTACAATTTATAAGTCAACAACTGCCTTTATTAAACCATGTAGGATCCGGGTCCAAACATATTTTTGCATTGTAATTCCTGGATCCAAATGCAAAAAGGAACCAGTTAGGGCCGGGTAGCAGATTTTCTTTCACCTTTACAATTTATAAATCAATAACTGCCTTTTAGAAACCATGAAGGATCCGGGTCCAAACATATTTTTGCATTTTTATTCCTGGATCCAAATGCCAAATAGGAACCAGGTAGGGTCGGGCAGCAGATTTTCTTTCACATTTACAATTTATAAGTCAACAACTGCCCTTCTTAAACCATGAAGGTTCCGGGTCCAAACATATTTTTGCATTTTATTTCCATGATCCATATGCCAAATAGAAACCAGGTAGGCCCGGGTAGCAGATTTTCTTTCACCTTTACAATTTATAAGTCAACAACTGCCTTTCTGAAACCATGTAGGATCCGGGTCCAAACATATTTATGTAATTTAATTCCTGGATCCAAATGCCAAATAGGAATCAGGTAGGGTCGGGCAGAAGATTTCCTTTCACCTTTACAATTTATAAGTCAACAACTGCCTTTTAGAAACCATGTAGGATCCGGGTCCAAACATATTTTTGCATTTGAATTCTTGGATCCAAATGCCGAATAAGAATCAGGTAGGGTCGGGCAGAAGATTTCCTTTCACATTTACAATTTATAAGTCAACAACTGCCTATCTTCAACCATGTAGGATCCGGGTCCAAACATATTTTTGCATTTTAATTCTTGGATCCACATGCCAAATAGGAACCAGTTAGGGCCGGGTAGCAGATTTACTTTCAACTTTACAATTTGCAAGTCGACAACTGCCTTTCAGAAACCATGTAGGATCCGGGTCCAAACATATTTATGTATTTTAATTCTTGGATCCAAATGCCGAATAGGAATCAGGTAGGGTCGGGCAGAAGATTTCCTTTCACATTTACAATTTATAAGTCAACAACTGCCTTTCTTAAACCATGTAGGATCCGGGTCCAAACATATTTTTGCATTTTAATTCTTGGATCCACATGCCAAATAGGAACCAGGTAGGGTCGGGCAGCAGATTTTCTTTCACCTTTACAATTTATAAATCAATAACTGCCTTTTAGAAACCATGAAGGATCCGGGTCCAAACATATTTTTGCATTTTTATTCCTGGATCCAAATGCCAAATAGGAACCAGGTAGGGGCGGGCAGCAGATTTTCTTTCACATTTACAATTTATAAGTCAACAACTGCCTTTCTTAAACCATGAAGGTTCCGGGTCCAAACATATTTTTGCATTTTATTTCCATGATCCATATGCCAAATAGAAAACAGGTAGGCCCGGGTAGCAGATTTTCTTTCACCTTTACAATTTATAAGTCGACAACTGCCTTTCAGATACCATGTAGGATCCGGGTCCAAACATATTTTTGCAATTGAATTCCTGGATCCAAATGCAAAATAGGAAATAGGTAGGGTCGGGCAGCAGATTTACTTTCACATTTACAATTTATAAGTCAACAACTGCCTTTATTAAACCATGTAGGATCCGGGTCAAAACATATTTTTGCATTGTAATTCCTGGATCCAAATGCCAAAAAGGAACCAGTTAGGGCCGGGTAGCAGATTTTCTTTCACCTTTACAATTTATAAATCAATAACTGCCTTTTAGAAACCATGAAGGATCCGGGTCCAAACATATTTTTGCATTTTTATTCCTGGATCCAAATGCCAAATAGGAACCAGGTAGGGTCGGGCAGCAGATTTTCTTTCACATTTACAATTTATAAGTCAACAACTGCCCTTCTTAAACCATGAAGGTTCCGGGTCCAAACATATTTTTGCATTTTATTTCCATGATCCATATGCCAAATAGAAACCAGGTAGGCCCGGGTAGCAGATTTTCTTTCACCTTTACAATTTATAAGTCAACAACTGCCTTTCTGAAACCATGTAGGATCCGGGTCCAAACATATTTATGTATTTTAATTCCTGGATCCAAATGCCAAATAGGAATCAGGTAGGGTCGGGCAGAAGATTTCCTTTCACCTTTACAATTTATAAGTCAACAACTGCCTTTCAGAAACCATGTTGGATCCGGGTCCAAACATATTTTTGCATTTGAATTCCTGGATCCAAATGCCGAATAAGAATCAGGTAGGGTCGGGCAGAAGATTTCCTTTCACATTTACAATTTATAAGTCAACAACTGCCTATCTTCAACCATGTAGGATCCGGGTCCAAACATATTTTTGCATTTTAATTCTTGGATCCATATGCCAGATAGGAACCAGGTAGGGCCGGGTAGCAGATTTACTTTCACCTTTACAATTTGCAAGTCGACAACTGCCTTTCAGAAACCATGTAGGATCCGGGTCCAAACATATTTATGTATTTTAATTCCTGGATCCAAATGCCAAATAGGAATCAGGTAGGGTCGGGCAGAAGATTTCCTTTCACCTTTACAATTTATAAGTCAACAACTGCCTTTCTTAAACCATGTAGGATCCGGGTCCAAACATATTTTTGCATTTTAATTCTTGGATCCACATGCCAAATAGGAACCAGGTAGGGTCGGGCAGCAGATTTTCTTTCACCTTTACAATTTATAAATCAATAACTGCCTTTTAGAAACCATGAAGGATCCGGGTCCAAACATATTTTTGCATTTTTATTCCTGGATCCAAATGCCAAATAGGAACCAGGTAGGGTCGGGCAGCAGATTTTCTTTCACATTTACAATTTATAAGTCAACAACTGCCTTTCTTAAACCATGAAGGTTCCGGGTCCAAACATATTTTTGCATTTTATTTCCATGATCCATATGCCAAATAGAAACCAGGTAGGCCCGGGTAGCAGATTTTCTTTCACCTTTACAATTTATAAGTCAACAACTGCCTTTCTGAAACCATGTAGGATCCGGGTCCAAACATATTTATGTATTTTAATTCCTGGATCCAAATGCCAAATAGGAATCAGGTAGGGTCGGGCAGAAGATTTCCTTTCACCTTTACAATTTATAAGTCAACAACTGCCTTTTAGAAACCATGTAGGATCCGGGTCCAAACATATTTTTGCATTTGAATTCTTGGATCCAAATGCCGAATAGGAATCAGGTAGGGTCGGGCAGAAGATTTCCTTTCACATTTACAATTTATAAATCAATAACTGCCTTTTAGAAACCATGAAGGATCCGGGTCCAAACATATTTTTGCATTTTATTTCCAGGATCCATATGCCAAATAGAAACCAGGTAGGCCCGGGTAGCAGATTTTCTTTCACCTTTACAATTTATAAGTCAACAACTGCCTTTCAGAAACCATGTAGGATACGGGTCCAAACATATTTTCTATTTGAATTCCTGGATCCAAATGCCAATTAGGAATCAGGTAGGGTCGGGCAGCAGATTTCATTTCATATTTACAATTTATAAGTCAACAACTGCCTTTTAGAAACCATGAAGGATCCGGGTCCAAACATATTTTTGCATTTTATTTCCAGGATCCATATGCCAAATAGAAACCAGGTAGGCCCGGGTTGCAGATTTTCTTTCACCTTTACAATTTATAAGTCAACAACTGCCTTTCAGAAACCATGTAGGATCCGGGTCCAAACATATTTTTGCATTTGAATTCCTGGATCCAAATGCCAATTAGGAATCAGGTAGGGTCGGGCAGCAGATTTACTTTCACATTTACAATTTATAAGTCAACAACTGCCTTTATTAAACCATGTAGGATCCGGGTCCAAACATATTTTTGCATTGTAATTCCTGGATCCAAATGCAAAAAGGAACCAGTTAGGGCCGGGTAGCAGATTTTCTTTCACCTTTACAATTTATAAGTCAATAACTGCCTTTTAGAAACCATCAAGGATCCGGGTCCAAACATATTTATGTATTTTAATTCTTGGATCCAAATGCCGAATAGGAATCAGGTAGGGTCGGGCAGAAGATTTCCTTTCACATTTACAATTTATAAGTCAACAACTGCCTTTATTAAACCATGTAGGATCCGGGTCCAAACATATTTTTGCATTGTAATTCCTGGATCCAAATGCAAAAAGGAACCAGTTAGGGCCGGGTAGCAGATTTTCTTTCACTTTTACAATTTATAAGTCGACAACTGCCTTTCAGAAACCATGTAGGATCCGGGTCCAAACATATTTATGTATTTTAATTCTTGGATCCAAATGCCGAATAGGAATCAGGTAGGGTCGGGCAGAAGATTTCCTTTCACATTTACAATTTATAAGTCAACAACTGCCTTTCAAAAACCATGTAGGATCCGGGTCCAAACATATATTTGCATTTTAATTCTTGGATCCACATGCCAAATAGGAACCAGGTAGGGCCGGGTAGCAGATTTACTTTCACCTTTACAATTTGCAAGTCGACAACTGCCTTTCAGATACCATGTAGGATCCGGGTCCAAACATATTTTTACATCGTAATTCCTGGTTCCAAATGCAAAAAGGAACCAGTTAGGGCCGGGTAGCAGATTTACTGTCACCTTTACAATTTGCAAGTCGACAACTGCCTTTCAGATACCATGTTGGATCCGGGTCCAAACATATTTTTGCATTTGAATTCCTGGATCCAAATGCAAAATAGGAAATAGGTAGGGTCGGGCAGCAGATTTACTTTCACATTTACAATTTATAAGTCAACAACTGCCTTTATTAAACCATGTAGGATCCGGGTCAAAACATATTTTTGCATTGTAATTCCTGGATCCAAATGCAAAAAGGAACCAGTTAGGGCCGTGTAGCAGATTTACTTTCACCTTTACAATTTATAAATCAATAACTGCCTTTTAGAAACCATGAAGGATCCGGGTCCAAACATATTTTTGCATTTTTATTCCTGGATCCAAATGCCAAATAGGAACCAGGTAGGGTCGGGCAGCAGATTTTCTTTCACATTTACAATTTATAAGTCAACAACTGCCTTTCTTAAACCATGAAGGTTCCGGGTCCAAACATATTTTTGCATTTTATTTCCATGATCCATATGCCAAATAGAAACCAGGTAGGCCCGGGTAGCAGATTTTCTTTCACCTTTACAATTTATAAGTCAACAACTGCCTTTCTGAAACCATGTAGGATCCGGGTCCAAACATATTTATGTAATTTAATTCCTGGATCCAAATGCCAAATAGGAATCAGGTAGGGTCGGGCAGAAGATTTCCTTTCACCTTTACAATTTATAAGTCAACAACTGCCTTTTAGAAACCATGTAGGATCCGGGTCCAAACATATTTTTGCATTTGAATTCTTGGATCCAAATGCCGAATAAGAATCAGGTAGGGTCGGGCAGAAGATTTCCTTTCACATTTACAATTTATAAGTCAACAACTGCCTATCTTCAACCATGTAGGATCCGGGTCCAAACATATTTTTGCATTTTAATTCTTGGATCCACATGCCAAATAGGAACCAGTTAGGGCCGGGTAGCAGATTTACTTTCAACTTTACAATTTGCAAGTCGACAACTGCCTTTCAGAAACCATGTAGGATCCGGGTCCAAACATATTTATGTATTTTAATTCTTGGATCCAAATGCCGAATAGGAATCAGGTAGGGTCGGGCAGAAGATTTCCTTTCACCTTTATAATTTATAAGTCAAGAACTGCATTTCTGAAACCATGTAGGATCCGGGTCCAAACATATTTTTGCATTTTAATTCTTGGATCCACATGCCAAATAGGAACCAGGTAGGGTCGGTGAGCAGATTTTCTTTCACCTTTACAATTTATAAATCAATAACTGCCTTTTAGAAACCATGAAGGATCCGGGTCCAAACATATTTTTGCATTTTTATTCCTGGATCCAAATGCCAAATAGGAACCAGGTAGGGTCGGGCAGCAGATTTTCTTTCACATTTACAATTTATAAGTCAACAACTGCCTTTCTTAAACCATGAAGGTTCCGGGTCCAAACATATTTTTGCATTTTATTTCCATGATCCATATGCCAAATAGAAAACAGGTAGGCCCGGGTAGCAGATTTTCTTTCACCTTTACAATTTATAAGTCAACAACTGCCTTTCTGAAACCATGTAGGATCCGGGTCCAAACATATTTATGTATTTTAATTCCTGGATCCAAATGCCAAATAGGAATCAGGTAGGGTCGGGCAGAAGATTTCCTTTCACCTTTACAATTTATAAGTCAACAACTGCCTTTTAGAAACCATGTAGGATCCGGGTCCAACCATATTTTTGCATTTGAATTCTTGGATCCAAATGCCGAATAGGAATAAGGTAGGGTCGGGCAGAAGATTTACATTAACATTTAAAATTTATAAATCAATAACTGCCTTTTAGAAACCATGAAGGATCCGGGTCCAAACATATTTTTGCATTTTATTTCCAGGATCCATATGCCAAATAGAAACCAGGTAGCGCCGGGTAGCAGATTTACTTTCACCTTTACAATTTGCAAGTCGACAACTGCCTTTCAGAAACCAAGTAGGATCCGTGTCCAAACATATTTTTGCATTTTAATTCCTGGATCCAAATGCCAAATAGGAATCAGGTAGGGTCGGGCAGCAGATTTCCTTTCACCTTTACAATTTATAAGTCAACAACTGCATTTCTGAAACCATGTAGGATCCGGGTCCAAACATATTTTTGCATTGTAATTCCTGGATCCAAATGCAAAAAGGAACCAGTTAGGGCCGGGTAGCAGATTTACTTTCACCTTTACAATTTGCAAGTCGACAACTGCCTTTCAGAAACCATGTAGGATCCGGGTCCAAACATATTTATGTATTTTAATTCCTGGATCCAAATGCCAAATAGGAATCAGGTAGGGTCGGGCAGAAGATTTCATTTCACATTTACAATTTATAAGTCTACAACTGCATTTCTGAAACCATGTAGGATCCGGGTCCAAACATATTTTTGCATTTTAATTCTTGGATCCACATGCCAAATAGGAACCAGGTAGGGTCGGTGAGCAGATTTTCTTTCACCTTTACAATTTATAAGTCAATAACTGCCTTTTAGAAACCATAAAGGATCCGGTTCCAAACATATTTTTGCATTTTTATTCCTGGATCCAAATGCCAAATAGGAACCAGGTAGGGTCGGGCAGCAGATTTTCTTTCACATTTACAATTTATAAGTCAACAACTGCCTTTCTTAAACCATGAAGGATCCGGGTCCAAACATATTTTTGCATTTTAATTCCTGGATCCAAATGCAAAATAGGAACCAGGTAGGGTCGGGCAGAAGATTTCCTTTCACATTTACAATTTATAAGTCAACAACTGCCTATCTTCAACCATGTAGGATCCGGGTCCAAACATATTTTTGCATTTTAATTCTTGGATCCACATGCCAAATAGGAACCAGTTAGGGCCGGGTAGCAGATTTACTTTCACCTTTACAATTTGCAAGTCGACAACTTCCTTTCAGAAACCATGTAGGATCCGGGTCCAAACATATTTATGTATTTTAATTCTTGGATCCAAATGCCGAATAGGAATCAGGTAGGGTCGGGCAGAAGATTTCCTTTCACATTTACAATTTATAAGTCAACAACTGCCTTTCTTAAACCATGTAGGATCCGGGTCCAAACATATTTTTGCATTTTAATTCTTGGATCCACATGCCAAATAGGAACCAGGTAGGGTCGGGCAGCAGATTTTCTTTCACCTTTACAATTTATAAATCAATAACTGCCTTTTAGAAACCATGAAGGATCCGGGTCCAAACATATTTTTGCATTTTTATTCCTGGATCCAAATGCCAAATAGGAACCAGGTAGGGTCGGGCAGCAGATTTTCTTTCACATTTACAATTTATAAGTCAACAACTGCCTTTCTTAAACCATGAAGGTTCCGGGTCCAAACATATTTTTGCATTTTATTTCCATGATCCATATGCCAAATAGAAAACAGGTAGGCCCGGGTAGCAGATTTTCTTTCACCTTTACAATTTATAAGTCAACAACTTCATTTCTGAAACCATGTAGGATCCGGGTCCAAACATATTTATGAAGTGTAAAACCAGGAACAAAATTCACAATAGGAAAAAGGTAGGGCCGGGTAGCAGATTTTCTTTCACCGGTACGATTTATAAGTCGACAGCTGCCTTTCAGATACCATGTAGGATCCGGGTCCAAACATATTTTTGCATTTGAATTCTTGGATCCACATGCCAAATAGGAACCAGGTAGGGTCGGGCAGCAGATTTTCTTTCACATTTACAATTTATAAGTCAACAACTGCCTTTCTTAAGCCATGAAGGTTCCGGGTCCAAACATATTTTTGCATTTCAATTCCTGCATCCAAATGCAAAATAGGAACCAGGTAGCGCCGGGTAACAGATTTAATTTCACCTTTACAATTTGCAAGTCGACAACTGCCTTTCAGAAACCAAGTAGGATCCGGGTCCAAACATATTTTTGCATTTTAATTCCTGGATCCAAATGCCAAATAGGAATCAGGTAGGGTCAGGCAGAAGATTTCCTTTCACCTTTACAATTTATAAGTCAACAACTGCATTTCTGAAACCATGTAGGATCCGGGTCCAAACATATTTTTGCATTTTAATTCCTGGATCCAAATGCAAAAAGGAACCAGGTAGCGCCGGGTAGCAGATTTACTTTCACCTTTACAATTTGCAAGTCGACAACTGCCTTTCAGAAACCATGTAGGATCCGGGTCCAAACATATTTTTGCATTTTAATTCCATGCATCCAAATGCAAAATAGGATCCAGGTAGGGTTGGGCAGCAGACTTTATTTCACTTTTACAATTTATAAGTCAACAACTGCCTTTCAGAAACCATGTAGGATCCGGGTCCAAACATATTTATGTATTTTAATTCCTGGATCCAAATGCCAAATAGGAACCAGGTAGGGTCGGGCAGCATATTTACTTTCACCTTTACAATTTGCAAGTCGACAACTGCCTTTTAGAAACCATGTAGGATCCGGGTCCAAACATATTTTTGCATTTGAATTCTTGGATCCAAATGCCGAATAGGAATCAGGTAGGGTCGGGCAGAAGATTTCCTTTCACATTTACAATTTATAAATCAATAACTGCCTTTTAGAAACCATGAAGGATCCGGGTCCAAACATATTTTTGCATTTTATTTCCAGGATCCATATGCCAAATAGAAACCAGGTAGGCCCGGGTAGCAGATTTTCTTTCACCTTTACAATTTATAAGTCAACAACTGCCTTTCAGAAACCATGTAGGATACGGGTCCAAACATATTTTCTATTTGAATTCCTGGATCCAAATGCCAATTAGGAATCAGGTAGGGTCGGGCAGCAGATTTCATTTCATATTTACAATTTATAAGTCAACAACTGCCTTTTAGAAACCATGAAGGATCCGGGTCCAAACATATTTTTGCATTTTATTTCCAGGATCCATATGCCAAATAGAAACCAGGTAGGCCCGGGTTGCAGATTTTCTTTCACCTTTACAATTTATAAGTCAACAACTGCCTTTCAGAAACCATGTTGGATCCGGGTCCAAACATATTTTTGCATTTGAATTCCTGGATCCAAATGCCGAATAGGAATCAGGTAGGGTAGGGCAGAAGATTTCCTTTCACATTTACAATTTATAAGTCAACAACTGCCTTTATTAAACCATGTAGGATCCGGGTCCAAACATATTTTTGCATTGTAATTCCTGGATCCAAATGCAAAAAGGAACCAGTTAGGGCCGGGTAGCAGATTTACTTTCACCTTTACAATTTGCAAGTCGACAACTGCCTTTCAGAAACCATGTAGGATCCGGGTCCAAACATATTTTTGCATTTGAATTCCTGGATCCAAATGCCAAATAGGAATCAGGTAGGGTCGGGCAGAAGATTTCCTTTCACCTTTACAATTTATAAGTCAACAACTGCATTTCTGAAACCATGTAGGATCCGGGTCCAAACATATTTTTGCATTTTAATTCCTGGATCCAAATGCAAAATAGGAACCAGGTAGGGCCGGGTAGCAGATTTTCTTTCACCTTTACAATTTATAAGTCAACAACTGCCTTTCAGACACCATGTAGGATCCGGGTCCAAACATATTTTTGCATTTGAATTCTTGGATCCACATGCCAAATAGGAACCAGGTAGGGTCGGGCAGCAGATTTTCTTTCACATTTACAATTTATAAGTCAACAACTGCCTTTCTTAAGCCATGAAGGTTCCGGGTCCAAACATATTTTTGCATTTCAATTCCAGGATCCAAATGCAAAATAGAAACCAGGTAGCGCCGGGTAACAGATTTAATTTCACATTTACAATTTATAAGTCAACAACTGCCTTTCAGAAACCATGTAGGATCCGGGTCCAAACATATTTATGTATTTTAATTCCTGGATCCAAATGCCAAATAGGAATCAGGTAGGGTCGGGCAGAAGATTTCCTTTCACCTTTACAATTTATAAGTCAACAACTGCATTTCTGAAACCATGTAGGATCCGGGTCCAAACATATTTTTGCATTGTAATTCCTGGATCCAAATGCAAAAAGGAACCAGTTAGGGCCGGGTAGCAGATTTACTTTCACCTTTACAATTTGCAAGTCGACAACTGCCTTTCAGAAACCATGTAGGATCCGGGTCCAAACATATTTTTGCATTTTAATTCCTGCATCCAAATGCAAAATAGGAACCAGGTAGCGCCGGGTAGCAGATTTACTTTCACCTTTACAATTTGCAAGTCGACAACTGCCTTTCAGAAACCAAGTAGGATCCGTGTCCAAACATATTTTTGCATTTTAATTCCTGGATCCAAATGCCAAATAGGAATCAGGTAGGGTCGGGCAGCAGATTTCCTTTCACCTTTACAATTTATAAGTCAACAACTGCATTTCTGAAACCATGTAGGATCCGGGTCCAAACATATTTTTGCATTTTAATTCCTGGATCCAAATGCAAAATAGGAACCAGGTAGGGCCGGGTAGCAGATTTTCTTTCACCTTTACAATTTATAAGTCAACAACTGCATTTCTGAAACCATGTAGGATCCGGGTCCAAACATATTTTTGCATTTTAATTCCTGGATCCAAATGCAAAATAGGAACCAGGTAGGGCCGGATGGCAGATTTTCCTTCAACTTTACAATTTATAACTCAACAACTGCCTTACAGAAACCATGTAGGATCCGGGTCCAAACATATTTTTGCATTTTAATTCCTGTATCCAAATGCCAAATAGGAATCAGGTAGGGTCGGGCAGAAGATTTCCTTTCACCTTTACAATTTATAAGTCAACAACTGCCTTTCTGAAACAAGGTAGAATCCGGGTCCAAACATATTTTTGCATTTTAATTCCTGGATCCAAATGCCAAATAGGAACCAGGTATGGTCGTGCAGCAGATTTTTTTTCACCTTTACAATTTATGAGTCAACAACTGCCTTTTAGAAACCATGAAGGATCCGGGTCCAAACATATTTTTGCATTTTATTTCCAGGATCCATATGCCAAATAGAAACCAGGTAGGCCCGGGTAGCAGATTTTCTTTCACCTTTACAATTTATAAGTCAACAACTGCCTTTCAGAAACCATGTTGGATCCGGGTCCAAACATATTTTTGCATTTGAATTCCTGGATCCAAATGCCAATTAGGAATCAGGTAGGGTCGGGCAGCAGATTTCATTTCATATTTACAATTTATAAGTCAACAAATGCCTTTCTTAAACCATGTAGGATCCGGGTCCAAACATATTTTTGCATTGTAATTCCTGGATCCAAATGCAAAAAGGAACCAGTTAGGGCCGGGTAGCAGATTTACTTTCACCTTTACAATTTGCAAGTCGACAACTGCCTTTCAGAAACCATGTAGGATCCGGGTCCAAACATATTTATGTATTTTAATTCCTGGATCCAAATGCCGAATAGGAATCAGGTAGGGTCGGGCAGAAGATTTCCTTTCACATTTACAATTTATAAGTCAACAACTGCCTTTCTGAAACCATGTAGGATCCGGGTCCAAAATAATTTATGTATTTTAATTCCTGTATCCAAATGCCAAATAGGAATCATGTAGGGTCGGGCAGAAGATTTCCTTTCACCTTTACAATTTATAAGTCAACAACTGCCTTTCTGAAACAAGGTAGGATCCGGGTCCAAACATATTTTTGCATTTTAATTCCTGGATCCAAATGCCAAATAGGAACCAGGTATGGTCGTGCAGCAGATTTTTTTTCACCTTTACAATTTATGAGTCAACAACTGCCTTTTAGAAACCATGAAGGATCCGGGTCCAAACATATTTTTGCATTTTATTTCCAGGATCCATATGCCAAATAGAAACCAGGTAGGCCCGGGTAGCAGATTTTCTTTCACCTTTACAATTTATAAGTCAACAACTGCCTTTCAAAAACCATGTAGGATCCGGGTCCAAACATATTTTTGCATTTGAATTCCTGGATCCAAATGCCAATTAGGAATCAGGTAGGGTCGGGCAGCAGATTTCATTTCACATTTACAATTTATAAGTCAACAACTGCCTTTATTAAACCATGTAGGATCCGGGTCCAAACATATTTTTGCATTGTAATTCCTGGATCCAAATGCAAAAAGGAACCAGTTAGGGCCGGGTAGCAGATTTACTTTCACCTTTACAATTTGCAAGTCGACAACTGCCTTTCAGAAACCATGTAGGATCCGGGTCCAAACATATTTATGTATTTTAATTCCTGGATCCAAATGCCAAATAGGAATCAGGTAGGGTCGGGCAGAAGATTTCCTTTCACCTTTACAATTTATAAGTCAACAACTGCCTTTCAGAAACCATGTAGGATCCGGGTCCAAACATATTTATGTATTTTAATTCCTGGATCCAAATGCCAAATAGGAATCAGGTAGGGTCGGGCAGCAGATTTCCTTTCACCTTTACAATTTATAAGTCAACAACTGCATTTCTGAAACCATGTAGGATCCGGGTCCAAACATATTTTTGCATTTTAATTCCTGGATCCAAATGCAAAATAGGAACCAGGTATGGTCGGGCAGCAGATTTTCTTTCACCTTTACAATTTATGAGTCAACAACTGCCTTTTAGAAACCATGAAGGATCCGGGTCCAAACATATTTTTGCATTTTATTTCCAGGATCCATATGCCAAATAGAAACCAGGTAGGCCCGGGTAGCAGATTTTCTTTCACCTTTACAATTTATAAGTCAACAACTGCCTTTCAGAAACCATGTAGGATCCGGGTCCAAACATATTTTTGCATTTGAATTCCTGGATCCAAATGCCAATTAGGAATCAGGTAGGGTCGGGCAGCAGATTTCATTTCATATTTACAATTTATAAGTCAACAACTGCCTTTATTAAACCATGTAGGATCCGGGTCCAAACATATTTTTGCATTGTAATTCCTGGATCCAAATGCAAAAAGGAACCAGTTAGGGCCGGGTAGCAGATTTACTTTCACCTTTACAATTTGCAAGTCGACAACTGCCTTTCAGAAACCATGTAGGATCCGGGTCCAAACATATTTATGTATTTTAATTCTTGGATCCAAATGCCGAATAGGAATCAGGTAGGGTCGGGCAGAAGATTTCCTTTCACATTTACAATTTATAAGTCAACAACTGCCTTTCTTAAACCATGTAGGATCCGGGTCCAAACATATTTTTGCATTTTAATTCTTGGATCCACATGCCAAATAGGAACCAGGTAGGGCCGGGTAGCAGATTTACTTTCACCTTTACAATTTGCAAGTCGACAACTGCCTTTCAGAAACCATGTAGGATCCGGGTCCAAACATATTTATGCATTTTAATTCCTGGATCCAAATGCAAAATAGGAATCAGGTAGGGTCGGGCAGAAGATTTCATTCACATTTACAATTTATAAGTCAACAAATGCCTTTATTAAACCATGTAGGATCCGGATCCAAACATATTTTTGCATTTGAATTCCTGGATTCAAATGCAAAATAGGAAATAGGTAGGGTCGGGCAGCAGATTTCCTTTCACATTTACAATTTATAAGTCAACAACTGCCTTTATTAAACCATGTAGGATCGGGGTCCAAACATATTTTTGCATTGTAATTCCTGGATCCAAATGCAAAAAGGAACCAGTTAGGGCCGGGTAGCAGATTTACTTTCACCTTTACAATTTGCAAGTCGACAACTGCCTTTCAGAAACCATGTAGGATCCGGGTCCAAACATATTTATGTATTTTAATTCCTGGATCCAAATGCCAAATAGGAATCAGGTAGGGTCGGGCAGAAGATTTCCTTTCACCTTTACAATTTATAAGTCAACAACTGCCTTTCTGAAACCATGTAGGATCCGGGTCCAAAATATTTATGTATTTTAATTCCTGTATCCAAATGCCAAATAGGAATCAGGTAGGGTCGGGCAGAAGATTTCCTTTCACCTTTACAATTTATAAGTCAACAACTGCCTTTCTGAAACAAGGTAGAATCCGGGTCCAAACATATTTTTGCATTTTAATTCCTGGATCCAAATGCAAAGTAGGAACCAGGTATGGTCGTGCAGCAGATTTTTTTTCACCTTTACAATTTATGAGTCAACAACTGCCTTTTAGAAACCATGAAGGATCCGGGTCCAAACATATTTTTGCATTTTATTTCCAGGATCCATATGCCAAATAGAAACCAGGTAGGCCCGGGTAGCAGATTTTCTTTCACGTTTACAATTTATAAGTCAACAACTGCCTTTCAGAAACCATGTAGGATCCGGGTCCAAACATATTTTTGCATTTGAATTCCTGGATCCAAATGCCAATTAGGAATCAGGTAGGGTCGGGCAGCAGATTTCATTTCATATTTACAATTTATAAGTCAACAACTGCCTTTCTTAAACCATGTAGGATCCGGGTCCAAACATATTTTTGCATTCTAATTCCTGGATCCAAATGCAAAATAGGAACCGGGTCGGGCCGGGAGGCAGATTTAGTTTCACCTTTACAATTTGCAAGTCGACAACTGCCTTTCTTAAACCATGTAGGATCCGGGTCCAAACATATTTTTACATTGTAATTCCTGGATCCAAATGCAAAAAGGAACCAGTTAGGGCCGGGTAGCAGATTTACTGTCACCATTACAATTTGCAAGTCGACAACTGCCTTTCAGATACCATGTAGGATCCGGGTCCAAACATATTTTTGCAATTGAATTCCTGGATCCAAATGCAAAATAGGAACTAGGTAGGGTCGGGCAGCAGATTTACTTTCACATTTACAATTTATAAGTCAACAACTGCCTTTATTAAACCATGTAGGATCCGGGTCCAAACATATTTTTGCATTGTAATTCCTGGATCCAAATGCAAAAAGGAACCAGTTAGGGCCGTGTAGCAGATTTTCTTTCACCTTTACAATTTATAAATCAATAACTGCCTTTTAGAAACCATGAAGGATCCGGGTCCAAACATATTTTTGCATTTTTATTCCTGGATCCAAATGCCAAATAGGAACCAGGTAGGGTCGGGCAGCAGATTTTCTTTCACATTTATAATTTATAAGTCAACAACTGCCCTTCTTAAACCATGAAGGTTCCGGGTCCAAACATATTTTTGCATTTTATTTCCATGATCCATATGCCAAATAGAAACCAGGTAGGCCCGGGTAGCAGATTTTCTTTCACCTTTACAATTTATAAGTCAACAACTGCCTTTTAGAAACCATGTAGGATCCGGGTCCAAACATATTTTTGCATTTGAATTCTTGGATCCAAATGCCGAATAAGAATCAGGTAGGGTCGGGCAGAAGATTTCCTTTCACATTTACAATTTATAAGTCAACAACTGCCTTTCTTAAACCATGTAGGATCCGGGTCCAAACATATTTTTGCATTTTAATTCTTGGATCCACATGCCAAATAGGAACCAGGTAGGGCCGGGTAGCAGATTTACTTTCAACTTTACAATTTATAAGTCGACAACTGCCTTTCAGAAACCATGTAGGATCCGGGTCCAAACATATTTATGTATTTTAATTCTTGGATCCAAATGCCGAATAGGAATCAGGTAGGGTCGGGCAGAAGATTTCCTTTCACATTTACAATTTATAAGTCAACAACTGCCTTTCTTAAACCATGTAGGATCCGGGTCCAAACATATTTTTGCATTTTAATTCTTGGATCCAAATGCCGAATAAGAATCAGGTAGGGTCGGGCAGAAGATTTCCTTTCACATTTACAATTTATATGTCAACAACTGCCTATCTTCAACCATGTAGGATCCGGGTCCAAACATATTTTTGCATTTTAATTCTTGGATCCACATGCCAAATAGGAACCAGTTAGGGCCGGGTAGCAGATTTACTTTCAACTTTACAATTTGCAAGTCGACAACTGCCTTTCAGAAACCATGTAGGATCCGGGTCCAAACATATTTATGTATTTTAATTCTTGGATCCAAATGCCGAATAGGAATCAGGTAGGGTCGGGCAGAAGATTTCCTTTCACATTTACAATTTATAAGTCAACAACTGCCTTTCTTAAACCATGTAGGATCCGGGTCCAAACATATTTTTGCATTTTAATTCTTGGATCCACATGCCAAATAGGAACCAGGTAGGGTCGGGCAGCAGATTTTCTTTCACCTTTACAATTTATAAATTAATAACTGCCTTTTAGAAACCATAAAGGATCCGGGTCCAAACATATTTTTGCATTTTTATTCCTGGATCCAAATGCCAATTAGGAACCAGGTAGGGTCGGGCAGCATATTTACTTTCACCTTTACAATTTATAAGTCAACAACTGCCTTTCTTAAACCATGAAGGTTCCGGGTCCAAACATATTTTTGCATTTTATTTCCATGATCCATATGCCAAATAGAAACCAGGTAGGCCCGGGTAGCAGATTTTCTTTCACCTTTACAATTTATAAGTCAACAACTGCCTTTCTGAAACCATGTAGGATCCGGGTCCAAACATATTTTTGTATTTTAATTCCTGGATCCAAATGCCAAATAGGAATCAGGTAGGGTCGGGCAGCAGATTTCCTTTCACATTTACAATTTATAAGTCAACAACTGACTTTCAGAAACCATGTAGGATCCGGGTCCAAACATATTTTTGCATTTGAATTCCTGGATCCAAATGCAAAATAGGAACCAGTTAGGGCCGGGTAGCAGATTTACTTTCACCTTTACAATTTTCAAGTCGACAACTGCCTTTCAGAAACCATGTAGGATCCGGGTCCAAACATATTTTTGCATTTTAATTCTTGGATCCACATGCCAAATAGGAACCAGTTAGGGCCGGGTAGCAGATTTACTTTCAACTTTACAATTTGCAAGTCGACAACTGCCTTTCAGAAACCATGTAGGATCCGGGTCCAAACATATTTATGTATTTTAATTCCTGGATCCAAATGCCAAATAGGAATCAGGTAGGGTCGGGCAGAAGATTTCCTTTCACCTTTACAATTTATAAGTCAACAACTGCCTTTCTTAAACCATGTAGGATCCGGGTCCAAACATATTTTTGCATTTTAATTCTTGGATCCACATGCCAAATAGGAACCAGGTAGGGTCGGGCAGCAGATTTTCTTTCACATTTACAATTTATAAGTCAACAACTGCCTTTCTTAAACCATGAAGGATCCGGGTCCAAACATATTTTTGCATTTTATTTCCATGATCCATATGCCAAATAGAAAACAGGTAGGCCCGGGTAGCAGATTTTCTTTCACCTTTACAATTTATAAGTCAACAACTGCCTTTCTTAAACCATGAAGGATCCGGGTCCAAACATATTTTTGCATTTTATTTCCATGATCCATATGCCAAATAGAAAACAGGTAGGCCCGGGTAGCAGATTTTCTTTCACCTTTACAATTTATAAGTCAACAACTGCCTTTTAGAAACCATGTAGGATCCGGGTCCAAACATATTTTTGCATTTTGAATTCTTGGATCCAAATGCCGAATAGGAATCAGGTAGGGTCGGGCAGCAGATTTTCTTTCACCTTTACAATTTATAAATTAATAACTGCCTTTCAGAAACCATGTAGGATCCGGGTCCAAACATATTTTTGCATTGTAATTCCTGGATCCTAATGCAAAATAGAAAATAGGTAGGGTCGGGCAGCAGATTTCCTTTCACATTTAAAATTTATAAGTCAACAAATGCCTTTCTTAAACCATGTAGGATCCGGGTCCAAACATATTTTTGCATTTTAATTCCTGGATCCACATGCCAAATAGGAACCAGTTAGGGCCGGGTAGCAGATTTACTTTCAACTTTACAATTTGCAAGTTTTCAACTGCCTTTCAGAAACCATGTAGGATCCGGGTCCAAACATATTTTTGCATTTTAATTCCTGGATCCAAATGCAAAATAGGAACCAGTTAGGGCCGGGTAGCAGATTTACTTTCACCTTTACAATTTGCAAGTCGACAACTGCCTTTCAGAAACCATGTAGGATCCGGGTCCAAACATATTTATGTATTTTAATTCCTGGATCCAAATGCCAAATAGGAATCAGGTAGGGTCGGGCAGAAGATTTGCTTTCACATTTACAATTTATAAGTCAACAACTGCCTTTCTTAAACCATGTAGGATCCGGGTCCAAACATATTTTTGCATTTTAATTCTTGGATCCACATGCCAAATAGGAACCAGTTAGGGCCGGGTAGCAGATTTACTTTCAACTTTACAATTTGCAAGTCGACAACTGCCTTTCAGAATCCATGTAGGATCCGGGTCCAAACATATTTTTGCATTTTAATTCCTGGATCCAAATGCAAAATAGGAACCAGTTAGGGCCGGGTAGCAGATTTACTTTCACCTTTACAATTTGCAAGTCGACAACTGCCTTTCAGAAACCATGTAGGATCCGGGTCCAAACATATTTATGTATTTTAATTCCTGGATCCAAATGCCAAATAGGAATCAGGTAGGGTCGGGCAGAAGATTTCCTTTCACCTTTACAATTTATAAGTCAACAACTGCCTTTCTGAAACCAGGTAGGATCCGGGTCCAAACATATTTTTTCATTTTAATTCCTGGATCCACATGCCAAATAGAAACCAGGTAGGGCCGGGTAGCAGATTTACTTTCACCTTAACAATTTGCAAGTCGACATCTGCCTTATTTAAACCAGATAGGATCTGGCTCGAAACATATTTTAGCATTTTAATTCCTGGATCCATATGCCAAATAGGAACCAGGTATGGTCGTGCAGCAGATTTTTTTTCACCTTTACAATTTATGAGTCAACAACTGCCTTTTAGAAACCATGAAGGATCCGGGTCCAAACATATTTTTGCATTTTATTTCCAGGATCCATATGCCAAATAGAAACCAGGTAGGCCCGGGTAGCAGATTTTCTTTCACCTTTACAATTTATAAGTCAACAACTGCCTTTTAGAAACCATGTAGGATCCGGGTCCAAACATATTTTTGCATTTGAATTCTTGGATCCAAATGCCAAATAGGAATCAGGTAGGGTCGGGCAGCAGATTTCCTTTCACATTTACAATTTATAAGTCAACAACTGCCTTTCTTAAACCATGTAGGATCCGGGTCCAAACATATTTTTGCATTTTAATTCTTGGATCCACATGCCAAATAGGAACCAGTTAGGGCCGGGTAGCAGATTTACTTTCACCTTTACAATTTGCAAGTCGACAACTGCCTTTCAGAAACCATGTAGGATGCGGGTCCAAACATATTTATGTATTTTAATTCCTGGATCCAAATGCCAAATAGGAAACAGGTAGGGTCGGGCAGAATATTTACTTTCACATTTACAATTTATAAGTCAACAACTGCCTTTCTTAAACCATGTAGGATCCGGGTCCAAACATATTTTTGCATTTTAATTCTTGGATCCACATGCCAAATAGGAACCAGGTAGGGTCGGGCAGCAGATTTTCTTTCACCTTTACAATTTCCAAGTCGACAACTGCCTTTTAGAAACCATCAAGGATGCGGGTCCAAACATATTTTTGCATTTTTATTCCTGGATCCAAATGCCAAATAGGAACCAGGTAGGGTCGGGCAGCATATTTACTTTCACATTTACAATTTATAAGTCAACAACTGCCTTTCTTAAACCAGGTAGGATCCGGGTCCAAACATATTTTTGCATTGTAATTCCTGGATCCAAATGCAAAAAGGAACCAGTTAGGGCCGGGTAGCAGATTTTCTTTCACCTTTACAATCTATAAATCAATAACTGCCTTTTTAGAAACCATGAAGGATCCGGGTCCAAACATATTTTTGCATTTTTATTCCTGGATCCAAAAACCAAATAGGAACCAGGTAGGGTCGGGCAGCAGATTTTCTTTCACCTTTACAATTTATAAGTCAATAACTGCCTTTTAGAAACCATAAAGGATCCGGATCCAAACATATTTTGCATTTTTATTCCTGGATCCAAATGCCATATAGGAACCAGGTAGGGTCGGGCAGCAGATTTTCTTTCACATTTACAATTTATAAGTCAACAACTGCCTTTCTTAAACCAGGTAGGATCCGGGTCCAAACATATTTTTGCATTGTAATTCCTGGATCCAAATGCAAAAAGGAACCAGTTAGGGCCGGGTAGCAGATTTTCTTTCTTTTTTACAATTTATAAATCAATAACTGCCTTTTAGAAACCATGAAGGATCCGGGTCCAAACATATTTTTGCATTTTTATTCCTGGATCCAAATGCCAAATAGGAACCAGGTAGGGTCGGGCAGCAGATTTCCTTTCACATTTACAATTTATAAGTCAAGAACTGCATTTCTGAAACCATGTAGGATCCGGGTCCAAACATATTTTTGCATTTTAATTCTTGGATCCACATGCCAAATAGGAACCAGGTAGGGTCGGTGAGCAGATTTTCTTTACACCTTTACAATTTATAAGTCAAGAACTGCCTTTCAGAAACCATGTAGGATCCGGGTCCAAACATATTTTTGCATTTGTATTCCTGGATCCAAATGCAAAATAGGAAAGAGGTAGGGTCGGGCAGCAGATTTCCTTTCACATTTACAATTTATAAGTCAACAACTGCCTTTCTTATACCATGTAGGATCCGGGTCCAAACATATTTTTGCATTTTAATTCTTGGATCCACATGCCAAATAGGAACCAGGTAGGGTCGGGCAGCAGATTTTCTTTCACCTTTACAATTTATAAGTCAATAACTGCCTTTCAGAAACCATGTAGGATCCGGGTCCAAACATATTTTTGCATTTGAATTCCTGGATCCAAATGCCAAATAGGAATCAGGTAGGGTCGGGCAGCAGATTTTCTTTCACATTTACAATTTATAAGTCAACAACTGCCTTTCTTAAACCATGTAGGATCCGGGTCCAAACATATTTATGTATTTTAATTCTTGGATCCAAATGCCGAATAGGAATCAGGTAGGGTCGGGCAGAAGATTTCCTTTCACATTTACAATTTATAAGTCAACAACTGCCTTTCTTAAACCATGTAGTATCCGGGTCCAAACATATTTTTGCATTTTAATTCTTGGATCCACATGCCAAATAGGAACCAGGTAGGGTCGGGCAGCAGATTTTCTTTCACCTTTACAATTTATAAATCAATAACTGCCTTTTAGAAACCATGAAGGATCCGCGTCCAAACATATTTTTGCATTTTTATTCCTGTATCCAAATGCCAAATAGGAACCAGGTAGGGTCGGGCAGCAGATTTTCTTTCACATTTACAATTTATAAGTCAACAACTGCCTTTCTTAAGCCATGAAGGTTCCGGGTCGAAACATATTTTTGCATTTTATTTCCCGGATCCATATGCCAAATAGAAACCAGGTAGGCCCGGGTAGCAGATTTTCTTTCAACTTTACAATTTATAAGTCAACAACTACCTTTCTGAAACCATGTAGGATCCGGGTCCAAACATATTTATGTATTTTAATTCCTGGATCCAAATACCAAATAGGAATCAGGTAGGGTCGGGCAGAAGATTTCCTTTAACCTTTACAATTTATAAGTCAACAACTGCCTTTCTGAAACAAGGTAGAATCCGGGTCCAAGCATATTTTTGCATTTTAATTCCTGCATCCAAATGCAAAATAGGAACCAGGTAGCGCCGGGTAGCAGATTTACTTTCACCTTTACAATTTGCAAGTCGACAACTGCCTTTCAGAAACCAAGTAGGATCCGTGTCCAAACATATTTTTGCATTTTAATTCCTGGATCCAAATGCCAAATAGGAATCAGGTAGGGTCGGGCAGCAGATTTCCTTTCACCTTTACAATTTATAAGTCAACAACTGCCTTTCAGAAACCATGTAGGATCCGGGTCCAAGCAAATTTATGTATTTTAATTCCTGGATCCAAATGCCAAATAGGAATCAGGTAGGGTCGGGCAGCAGATTTCCTTTCACCTTTACAATTTATAAGTCAACAACTGCATTTCTGAAACCATGTAGGATCCGGGTCCAAACATATTTTTGCATTTTAATTCCTGGATCCAAATGCAAAATAGGAACCAGGTAGGGCCGGGTAGCAGATTTTCTTTCACCTTTACAATTTATAAGTCAACAACTGCATTTCTGAAACCATGTAGGATCCGGGTCCAAACATATTTTTGCATTTTAATTCCTGGATCCAAATGCAAAATAGGAACCAGGTAGGGCCGGATAGCAGATTTTCTTTCACCTTTACAATTTATAACTCAACAACTGCCTTTCTGAAACCATGTAGGATCCGGGAATTCCTGGATCCAAATGCAAAATAGGAACCAGGTAGGGCCGGGTAGCAGATTTTCTTTCACCTTTACAATTTATAAGTCAACAACTGCCTTTCAGAAACCATGTAGGATCCGGGTCCAAACATATTTTTGCATTTTAATTCCTGGATCCAAATGCAAAATAGGAACCAGGTAGGGCCGGGTAGCAGATTTTCTTTCACCTTTACAATTTATAAGTCAACAACTGCATTTCTGAAACCATGTAGGATCCGGGTCCAAAATAATTTATGTATTTTAATTCCTGTATCCAAATGCCAAATAGGAATCATGTAGGGTCGGGCAGAAGATTTCCTTTCACCTTTACAATTTATAAGTCAACAACTGCCTTTCTGAAACAAGGTAGGATCCGGGTCCAAACATATTTTTGCATTTTAATTCCTGGATCCAAATGCCAAATAAGAACCAGGTATGGTCGTGCAGCAGATTTTTTTCACCTTTACAATTTATGAGTCAACAACTGCCTTTTAGAAACCATGAAGGATCCGGGTCCAAACATATTTTTGCATTTTATTTCCAGGATCCATATGCCAAATAGAAACCAGGTAGGCCCGGGTAGCAGATTTTCTTTCACCTTTACAATTTATAAGTCAACAACTGCCTTTCAGAAACCATGTAGGATCCGGGTCCAAACATATTTTTGCATTTGAATTCCTGGATCCAAATGCCAATTAGGAATCAGGTAGGGTCGGGCAGCAGATTTCATTTCATATTTACAATTTATAAGTCAACAACTGCCTTTATTAAACCATGTAGGATCCGGGTCCAAACATATTTTTGCATTGTAATTCCTGGATCCAAATGCAAAAAGGAACCAGTTAGGGCCGGGTAGCAGATTTACTTTCACCTTTACAATTTGCAAGTCGACAACTGCCTTTCAGAAACCATGTAGGATCCGGGTCCAAACATATTTATGTATTTTAATTCCTGGATCCAAATGCCGAATAGGAATCAGGTAGGGTCGGGCAGAAGATTTCCTTTCACATTTACAATTTATAAGTCAACAACTGCCTTTCTTAAACCATGTAGGATCCGGGTCCAAACATTTTTTTGGATTTTTATTCCTGGATCCAAATGCAAAATAGGAACCAGGTAGGGCCGGGTAGCAGATTTACTTTCACCTTTACAATTTGCAAGTCGACAACTGCCTTTCAGAAACCAAGTAGGATCCGTGTCCAAACATATTTTTGCATTTGAATTCTTGGATCCACATGCCAAATAGGAACCAGGTAGGGTCGGGCAGCAGATTTTCTTTCACATTTACAATTTATAAGTCAACAACTGCCTTTCTTAAACCATGTTGGATCCGGGTCCAAACATATTTTTACATTGTAATTCCTGGATCCAAATGCAAAAAGGAACCAGTTAGGGCCGGGTAGCAGATTTACTTTCACCTTTACAATTTGCACGTCGACAACTGCATTTCAGATACCATGTAGGATCCGGGTCCAAACATATTTTTCCATTTGAATTCCTGGATCCAAATGCCAAATAGGAATCAGGTAGGGTCGGGCAGCAGATTTCCTTTCACATTTACAATTTATAAGTCAACAACTGCCTTTCTTAAACCATGTAGGATCCGGGTCCAAACATATTTTTGCATTGTAATTCCTGGATCCAAATGCAAAAAGGAACCAGTTAGGGCCGGGTAGCAGATTTTCTTTCACCTTTACAATTTATAAATCAATAACTGCCTTTTAGGAACCATGAAGGATCCGGGTCCAAACATATTTTTGCATTTTTATTCCTGGATCCAAATGCCAAATAGGAACCAGGTAGGGTCGGGCAGCAGATTTTCTTTCACATTTACAATTTATAAGTCAACAACTGCCTTTCTTAAACCATGAAGGTTCCGGGTCCAAACATATTTTTGCATTTTATTTCCATGATCCATATGCCAAATAGAAAACAGGTAGGCCCGGGTAGCAGATTTTCTTTCACCTTTACAATTTATAAGTCAACAACTGCCTTTCTGAAACCATGTAGGATCCGGGTCCAAACATATTTATGTATTGTAATTCCTGGATCCAAATGCCAAATAGGAATCAGGTAGGGTCGGGCAGAAGATTTCCTTTCACCTTTACAATTTATAAGTCAACAACTGCCTTTTAGAAACCATGTAGGATCCGGGTCCAAACATATTTTTGCATTTTATTTCCAGGATCCATATGCCAAATAGAAACCAGGTAGGCCCGGGTAGCAGATTTTCTTTCACCTTTACAATTTATAAGTCAACAACTGCCTTTCAGAAACCATGTAGGATCCGGGTCCAAACATATTTTCTATTTGAATTCCTGGATCCAAATGCCAATTAGGAATCAGGTAGGGTCGGGCAGCAGATTTCATTTCATATTTACAATTTATAAGTCAACAACTGCCTTTTAGAAACCATGAAGGATCCGGGTCCAAACATATTTTTGCATTTTATTTCCAGGATCCATATGCCAAATAGAAACCAGGTAGGCCCGGGTTGCAGATTTTCTTTCACCTTTACAATTTATAAGTCAACAACTGCCTTTCAGAAACCATGTAGGATCCGGGTCCAAACATATTTTTGCATTTGAATTCTTGGATCCAAATGCCGAATAGGAATCAGGTAGGGTAGGGCAGAAGATTTCCTTTCACATTTACAATTTATAAGTCAACAACTGCCTTTCTTAAACCAGGTAGGATCCGGGTCCAAACATATTTTTGCATTGTAATTCCTGTATCCAAATGCAAAAAGGAACCAGTTAGGGCCGGGTAGCTGATTTACTTTCACCTTTACAATTTGCAAGTCGACAACTGCCTTTCAGATACCATGTAGGATCCGGGTCCAAACATATTTTTGCATTTGAATTCTTGGATCCACATGCCAAATAGGAAATAGGTAGGGTCGGGCAGCAGATTTACTTTCACATTTACAATTTATAAGTCAACAACTGCCTTTATTAAACCATGTAGGATCCGGGTCCAAACATATTTTTGCATTGTAATTCCTGGATCCAAATGCAAAAAGGAACCAGTTAGGGCCGGGTAGCAGATTTACTTTCACATTTACAATTTATAAGTCAACAACTGCCTTTCTTAAGCCATGAAGGTTCCGGGTCCAAACATATTTTTGCATTTTATTTCCAGGATCCATAGGCCAAATAGAAACCAGGTAGGCCCGGGTAGCAGATTTTCTTTCAACTTTACAATTTATAAGTCAACAACTGCCTTTCTGAAACCATGTAGGATCCGGGTCCAAAATAATTTATGTATTTTAATTCCTGGATCCAAATGCCAAATAGGAATCAGGTAGGGTCGGGCAGAAGATTTCCTTTCACCTTTACAATTTATAAGTCAACAACTGCCTTTCTGAAACAAGGTAGAATCCGGGTCCAAACATATTTTTGCATTTTAATTCCTGCATCCAAATGCAAAATAGGAACCAGGTAGCGCCGGGTAGCAGATTTACTTTCACCTTTACAATTTGCAAGTCGACAACTGCCTTTCAGAAACCAAGTAGGATCCGTGTCCAAACATATTTTTGCATTTTAATTCCTGGATCCAAATGCCAAATAGGAATCAGGTAGGGTCGGGCAGCAGATTTCCTTTCACATTTACAATTTATAAGTCAACAAATGCCTTTCTTAAACCATGTAGGATCCGGGTCCAAACATATTTTTGCATTTTAATTCCTGGATCCAAATGCAAAATAGGAACCAGGTAGGGCCGGGTAGCATATTTACTTTCACCTTTACAATTTGCAAGTTTTCAACTGCCTTTCAGAAACCATGTAGGATCCGGGTCCAAACATATTTTTGCATTTTAATTCCTGGATCCACATGCCAAATAGGAACCAGGTAGGGTCGGGCAGCAGATTTTCTTTCACATTTACAATTTATAAGTCAACAACTGCCTTTCTTAAACCATGTTGGATCCGGGTCCAAACATATTTTTACATTGTAATTCCCTGGATCCAAATGCAAATAGGAACCAGTTAGGGCCGGGTAGCAGATTTACTTTCACCTTTACAATATGCACGTCGACAACTGCCTTTCAGAAACCATGTAGGATCCGGGTCCAAACATATTTTTGCATTTGAATTCCTGGATCCAAATGCAAAATAGGAAATAGGTAGGGTCGGGCAGCAGATTTCCTTTCACATTTACAATTTATAAGTCAACAACTGCCTTTATTAAACCATGTAGGATCCGGGTCCAAACATATTTTTGCATTTTAATTCCTGGATCCAAATGCAAAATAGGAACCAGGTAGGGCCGGGTAGCAGATTTTCTTTCACATTTACAATTAATAAGTCAACAAATGCCTTTATTAAACCATGAAGGTTCCGGGTCCAAACATATTTTTGCATTTTATTTCCATGATCCATATGCCAAATAGAAAACAGGTAGGCCCGGGTAGCAGATTTACTTTCACCTTTACAATTTATAAGTCTACAACTGCCTTTAAGAAACCATGTAGGATCCGGGTCCAAACATATTTATGTATTTTAATTCCTGGATCCAAATGCCAAATAGGAATCAGGTAGGGTCGGGCAGAAGATTTCCTTTCACCTTTACAATTTATAAGTCAACAACTGCCTTTCAGAAACCATGTTGGATCCGGGTCCAAACATATTTTTGCATTTGAATTCCTGGATCCAAATGCCAAATAGGAATCAGGTAGGGTCGGGCAGAAGATTTCCTTTCACATTTACAATTTATAAATCAATAACTGCCTTTTAGAAACCATGAAGGATCCGGGTCCAAACATATTTTTGCATTTTATTTCCAGGATCCATATGCCAAATAGAAACCAGGTAGGCCCGGGTAGCAGATTTTCTTTCACCTTTACAATTTATAAGTCAACAACTGCCTTTCAGAAACCATGTAGGATCCGGGTCCAAACATATTTTCTGCATTTGAATTCCTGGATCCAAATGCCAATTAGGAATCAGGTAGGGTCGGGCAGCAGATTTCATTTCATATTTACAATTTATAAGTCAACAACTGCCTTTTAGAAACCATGAAGGATCCGGGTCCAAACATATTTTTGCATTTTATTTCCAGGATCCATATGCCAAATAGAAACCAGGTAGGCCCGGGTTGCAGATTTTCTTTCACCTTTACAATTTATAAGTCAACAACTGCCTTTCAGAAACCATGTAGGATCCGGGTCCAAACATATTTTTGCATTTGAATTCTTGGATCCAAATGCCGAATAGGAATCAGGTAGGGTCGGGCAGAAGATTTCCTTTCACATTTACAATTTATAAGTCAACAACTGCCTTTATTAAACCATGTAGGATCCGGGTCCAAACATATTTTTGCATTGTAATTCCTGGATCCAAATGCAAAAAGGAACCAGTTAGGGCCGGGTAGCAGATTTACTTTCACCTTTACAATTTGCAATTCGACAACTGCCTTTCAGATACCATGTAGGATCCGGGTCCAAACATATTTTTGCATTTGAATTCTTGGATCCAAATGCCAAATAGGAACCAGGTAGGGTCGGGCAGCAGATTTGCTTTCACATTTACAATTTATAAGTCAAGAACTGCATTTCTGAAACCATGTAGGAACCGGGTCCAAACATATTTTTGCATTTTAATTCCTGGATCCAAATGCCAAATAGGAACCAGGTAGGGTCGGTCAGCAGATTTTCTTTCACCTTTACAATTTGCAAGTCGACAACTGCCTTTTAGAAACCATGTAGGATCTGGATCCAAACATATTTGTGCATTTTAATTCCTGGATCCAAATGCCAAATAGGAATCAGGTAGGGTCGGGCAGCAGATTTCCTTTCACATTTACAATTTATAAGTCAACAACTGCCTTTCTTAAGCCATGAAGGTTCCGGGTCCAAACATATTTTTGCATTTTATTTCCAGGATCCATAGGCCAAATAGAAACCAGGTAGGCCCGGGTAGCAGATTTTCTTTCAACTTTACAATTTATAAGTCGACAACTGCCTTTCAGAAACCATGTAGGATCCGGGTCCAAGCAAATTTATGTATTTTAATTCCTGGATCCAAATGCCAAATAGGAATCAGGTAGGGTCGGGCAGAAGATTTCCTTTCACCTTTACAATTTATAAGTCAACAACTGCCTTTCTGAAACAAGGTAGAATCCGGGTCCAAACATATTTTTGCATTTTAATTCCTGCATCCAAATGCAAAATAGGAACCAGGTAGCGCCGGGTAGCAGATTTACTTTCACCTTTACAATTTGCAAGTCGACAACTGCCTTTCAGAAACCAAGTAGGATCCGTGTCCAAACATATTTTTGCATTTTAATTCCTGGATCCAAATGCCAAATAGGAATCAGGTAGGGTCGGGCAGCAGATTTCCTTTCACCTTTACAATTTATAAGTCAACAACTGCCTTTCAGAAACCATGTAGGATCCGGGTCCAAACATATTTTTGCATTTTAATTCCTGGATCCAAATGCAAAATAGGAATCAGGTAGGGCCGGGCAGCAGATTTTCTTTCACTTTTACAATTTATAAGTCAACAACTGCCTTTCAGAAACCATGTAGGATCCGGGTCCAAACATATTTTTGCATTTTAATTCCTGGATCCAAATGCAAAATAGGAACCAGGTAGGGCCGGGTAGCAGATTTTCTTTCACCTTTACAATTTATAAGTCAACAACTGCATTTCTGAAACCATGTAGGATCCGGGTCCAAAAAGATTTATGTATTTTAATTCCTGTATCCAAATGCCAAATAGGAATCATGTAGGGTCGGGGAGAAGATTTACTTTCACCTTTACAATTTATAAGTCAACAAATGCCTTTCTGAAACCAGGTAGAATCCGGGTCCAAACATATTTTTGCATTTTAATTCTTGGATCCACATGCCAAATAGGAACCAGGTAGGGTCGTGCAGCAGATTTTTTTTCACCTTTACAATTTATGAGTCAACAACTGCCTTTTAGAAACCATGAAGGATCCGGGTCCAAACATAATTTTTGCATTTTATTTCCAGGATCCATATGCCAAATAGAAACCAGGTAGGCCCGGGTAGCAGATTTTCTTTCACCTTTACAATTTATAAGTCAACAACTGCCTTTCAGAAACCATGTAGGATCCGGGTCCAAACATATTTTTGCATTTGAATTCCTGGATCCAAATGCCAATTAGGAATCAGGTAGGGTCGGGCAGCAGATTTCATTTCACATTTACAATTTATAAGTCAACAACTGCCTTTCTTAAACCATGTAGGATCCGGGTCCAAACATATTTTTGCATTGTAATTCCTGGATCCAAATGCAAAAAGGAACCAGTTAGGGCCGGGTAGCAGATTTTCTTTCACCTTTACAATTTATAAGTCAACAACTGACTTTCAGAAACCATGTAGGATCCGGGTCCAAACATATTTATGCATTTTAATTCATGGATCCAAATGCCAAATAGGAATCAGGTAGGGTCGGGCAGAAGATTTCCTTTCACCTTTACTTTTTATAAGTCAACAACTGAATTTCTTAATGGATGTATGATCAGGGTCCAAAAATATTTTTGCATTTTAATTCCTGGATCCAAATTCAAAATAGGAACCAGTTAGGGCCGGGTAGCAGATTTTCTTTCACCTTTACATTTTTCAAGTCGTCAACTGCCTTTCAGAAACCATGTAGGATCCGGGTCCAAACATATTTATGTATTTTAATTCTTGGATCCAAATGCCAAATAGGAATCAGGTAGGGTCGGGCAGAAGATTTCCTTTCACATTTACAATTTATAAGTCAACAACTGCCTTTCTTAAACCATGTAGGATCCGGGTCCAAACATATTTTTGCATTTTAATTCTTGGATCCACATGCCAAATAGGAACCAGGTAGGGCCGGGTAGCAGATTTACTTTCACCTTTACAATTTGCAAGTCGACAACTGCCTTTCAGATACCATGTAGGATCCGGGTCCAAACATATTTTTGCATTTGAATTCTTGGATCCACATGCCAAATAGGAACCAGGTAGGGCCGGGTAGCAGATTTTCTTTCACTTTTACAATTTATAAGTCAACAACTGCATTTCTGAAACCATGTAGGATCCGGGTCCAAACACATTTTTACATCGTAATTCCTGGATCCCAATGCAAAAAGGAACCAGTTAGGGCCGGGTAGCAGATTTACTTTCACCTTTACAATTTGCAAGTTTTCAACTGCCATTCAGAAACCATGTAGGATCCGGGTCCAAACATATTTTTGCATTTGAATTCCTGGATCCAAATGCAAAATAGGAAATAGGTAGGGTCGGGCAGCAGATTTACTTTCACATTTACAATTTATAAGTCAACAACTGCCTTTATTAAACCATGTAGGATCCGGGTCCAAACATATTTTTGCATTGTAATTCCTGGATCCAAATGCAAAAAGGAACCAGTTAGGGCCGTGTAGCAGATTTACTTTCACCTTTACAATTTATAAATCAATAACTGCCTTTTAGAAACCATGAAGGATCCGGGTCCAAACATATTTTTGCATTTTTATTCCTGGATCCAAATGCCAAATAGGAACCAGGTAGGGTCGGGCAGCAGATTTTCTTTCACATTTACAATTTATAAGTCAACAACTGCCTTTCTTAAACCATGAAGGTTCCGGGTCCAAACATATTTTTGCATTTTATTTCCATGATCCATATGCCAAATAGAAACCAGGTAGGCCCGGGTAGCAGATTTTCTTTCACCTTTACAATTTATAAGTCAACAACTGCCTTTCAGAAACCATGTAGGATCCGGGTCCAAACATATTTATGTATTTTAATTCCTGGATCCAAATGCCAAATAGGAATCAGGTAGGGTCGGGCAGAAGATTTCCTTTCACCTTTACAATTTATAAGTCAACAACTGCCTTTCAGAAACCATGTAGGATCCGGGTCCAAACATATTTTTGCATTTGAATTCTTGGATCCAAATGCCGAATAGAATCAGGTAGGGTCGGGCAGAAGATTTCCTTTCACATTTACAATTTATAAATCAATAACTGCCTTTTAGAAACCATGTAGGATCCGGGTCCAAACATATTTTTGCATTTTTATTCCTGGATCCAAATGCCAAATAGGAACCAGGTAGGGCCGGGTAGCAGATTTTCTTTCACCTTTACAATTTATAAGTCAAGAACTGCATTTCTGAAACCATGTAGGATCCGGGTCCAAACATATTTATGTATTTTAATTCCTGGATCCAAATGCCAAATAGGAATCAGGTAGGGTCGGGCAGCAGATTTCCTTTCACATTTACAATTTATAAGTCAACAACTGCCTTTCTTAAACCATGAAGGATCCGGGTCGAAACATATTTTTGCATTTTAATTCCACGATCCACATGCCAAATAGGAAACAGGTAGGGCCGGGCAGCAGATTTACTTTCACCTTTACAATTTATAAGTCAACAACTGCCTTTTAGAAACCATGTAGAATCAGGGTCCAAACATATTTTTCATTTTAATTCCAAGATCCATATGCCAAATAGAAACCAGGTAGGCCCGGGTAGCAGATTTTCGTTCACCTTTACAATTTATAAATCAACAAGTGCCTTATAGAAACCAGGTCGGATCAGGGACCAAACCTATTTTTGCAGTTTAATTCCTGGATCCAAATGCAAAATAGGAAATAGGTAGGGTCGGGCAGCAGATTTCCTTTCACATTTACAATTTCTAAGTCAACAACTCCCTTTATTAAACCATGTAGGATCCGGGTCCAAACATATTTTTGCATTTTAATTCCTGGATCCATATGCCAAATAGGAACCAGGTAGGGCCGGGTAGCAGATTTTCTTTCACCTTTACAATTTATAAGTCAACAACTGCCTTTCAGAAACCATGTAGGATCCGGGTCCAAACAAATTTATGTATTTTAATTCCTGGATCCAAATGCCAAATAGGAATCAGGTAGGGTCGGGCAGAAGATTTCCTTTCACCTTTACAATTTATAAGTCAACAACTGCCTTTCAGAAACCATGTAGGATCCGGGTCCAAACATATTTTTGCATTTTAATTCCTGGATCCAAATGCCAAATAGGAACCAGGTAGGGTCGGGCAGCATATTTACTTTCACCTTTACAATTTGCAAGTTTTCAACTGCCTTTCAGAAACCATGTAGGATCCGGGTCCAAACATATTTTTGCATTTTAATTCCTGGATCCAAATGCCAAATAGGAACCAGGTAGGGTCGGTCAGCAGATTTTCTTTCACCTTTACAATTTATAAGTCAATAACTGCCTTTTAGACACCATCAAGGATCCGGGTCCAAACATATTTTTGCATTTTATTTCCAAGATCCATATGCCAAATAGAAACCAGGTAGGGCCGGGTAGCAGATTTTCTTTCACCTTTACAATTTATAAGTCAACAACTGCATTTCTGAAACCATGTAGGATCCGGGTCCAAACATATTTTTGCATTTTAATTCCTGGATCCAAATGCAAAATAGGAATCAGGTAGGGTCGGGCAGAAGATTTCCTTTCACCTTTACAATTTATAAGTCAACAAATGCCTTTCTTAAACCATGTAGGATCCGGGTCCAAACATATTTTTGCATTTTAATTCCTGGATCCAAATGCAAAATAGGAACCAGGTAGGGCCGGGTAGCAGATTTTCTTTCACCTTTACAATTTATAAGTCAACAACTGCCTTTCAGAAACCATGTAGGATCCGGGTCCAAACATATTTTTGTATTTTAATTCCTGGATCCAAATGCCAAATAGGAATCAGGTAGGGTCGGGCAGCAGATTTCCTTTCACATTTACAATTTATAAGTCAACAACTGCATTTCTGAAACCATGTAGGATCCGGGTCCAAACATATTTTTGCATTGTAATTCCTGGATCCAAATGCAAAAAGGAACCAGTTAGGGCCGGGTAGCAGATTTTCTTTCACCTTTACAATTTAGAAGTCGACAACTGCCTTTCAGAAACCATGTAGGATCCGGGTCCAAACATATTTATGTATTTTAATTCTTGGATCCAAATGCCAAATAGGAATCAGGTAGGGTCGGGCTGAAGATTTCCTTTCACCTTTACAATTTATAAGTCAACAACTGCCTTTCTGAAACCATGTAGGATCCGGGTCCAAACATATTTTTGCATTTTAATTCTTGGATCCACATGCCAAATAGGAACCAGGTAGGGCCGGGTAGCAGATTTACTTTCACCTTTACAATTTGCAAGTCGACAACTGCCTTTCAGATACCATGTAGGATCCGGGTCCAAACATATTTTTGCATTTGAATTCTTGGATCCACATGCCAAATAGGAACCAGGTAGGGTCGGGCAGCAGATTTTTCTTTCACATTTACAATTTATAAGTCAACAACTGCCTTTCTTAAACCATGTAGGATCCGGGTCCAAACATATTTTTAC
>JAPYXD010000086.1:0-75114 GCA_030998225.1 Diplolepis rosae
TTATAATTCTTTTTTGATTATCTTCTATATTAGCACTTGTAATTCTTTACGCATAATAACGCATAAATTTTGGTGTCTTTGAATTTATTGCACTGAAGAGGGGCCCCCATATGTGGCCGAAACGTTTGCCTTTCTTTCTTTTTGCGCATTTTTAAATGTAATAATAATTTTAATCAATGAAGATAAGAAGAAACTGACTCTATGCCAAAGAAATGAACAAACATTATAAAAAAATTGATAGTTTTTATTTCAATTTTTAATCTTCTATTTTCCTTTAAGACACAGAGGCGGCAGATAGAAGTAGCCGCACACTGTGTTTGGTGTCAAAAAGGAAACTGGCAACTGATTTGAGAAGAGAGCAGTACCGTTTGAAAACTAGCGTAAAATTTTAATATATACAGTGAAAATTTGTTGTTGTGGAGGAGATGAAGTTACAAACGCATAAACAAACCCCATACACGGTCTATGTCCTGGAAACTCGGGACCCGAGTACGCTTAAGTGTTCGGAGAGCGGAGAGAGAGAAAGTAGGGTTTCACCCCCATAGAGCATGTTGAGAGAGAGAGAGAGAGAGAGAGAGAGAGAGAGAGAGAGAGAGAGAGAGAGAGAGAGAGAGAGAGAGAGAGAGAGAGAGAGAGAGAGAGAGAGAGAGAGAGAGAGAGAGAGAGAGAGAGAGAGAGAGAGAGAGACCCTCGGAGGAAGTAATTTTGGAATAAAATAAAATGTGATGATTAAAAAAACATATTCTTAGAAAGAGAGTTGCAAAACAATGAAAAGGGCTATGTCTTATTCAGTTAGTTTATTTAAAAATGCATTATTTTATATTTATAAAAATCTTATATTTATAAAAATTTTATATTTATAAAAATTTTATATTTATAAAAATTTTATATTTATAAAAATTTTATGTTCGGATTAAAACAAAAATATCATATTTAAGATGGTAAGAATACGTATAAAAATCGCATTTCTTTTAAAGGTACCACTCGCGTGTGTATACATTCTATTTATGTAGCGTTAATTAAGTAAAGAATGTATTCATAATTTTAAACCGGCGTTGAATCAAAATAATTCTCAATTGCTTTAAATCAGCGAGAAGTATTAGCGTATGTAATATAGTGAGCGCTTCGCGGCTTGTTAATGCGATTTAATATTCACATCGAACTAACGTTGAGCAATCTCACATAAGAGACGTTAACTGTTAATAAAAGTCGTATTTATTTCATAAGTAAAACTCGCGTGTATAAATTTTATGTAGCGTTGAGAATGTGTTTAAAGAATCCATCATTTGATAAACGACACGGGGCGCGAAATTCAAAATTCTCAGAGATTATATTCCGCGAGAAATATTTGCGTATGTAATATATTGAACGCTTCGCGGCTTGTTTATGCGAAAATATGTTCACATAGGACTAATCCCGACGAATCTCATATATGAGACGTTAAATATACATAAAAATCGTATTTATTTCCCAAAAGTAAACTCGCGTGTAAAAATTTTAATGTAGCGTTGAGTACCAAGATATTATCCATGGAATGTAATTACAAAAAGAGATTGCTGTTGGAAATGTGTCACATTGCAGGTACGAAAGAAGCCGTAAATCTCAGAACAGATATTGAGAACCTTTCTAAGATTTACAACCCGATCATAAAAAAATAAGGTCTCTCGGTCTAGCTGTTCCACAACATCTAACCACATGGCGACCCAGAGTGAGAAAGAAGTCACGTTCAAACAATGAAGAGGGCTCATTAGGCTCATTAGGCTTATAGTACTAATTTTTAAAAATATATATCAATTTCGAATGAAAGGTTTTATTTATTATATCAACCTTTAGGAAACTTTTCTATCAATTCATTTATTCCTTGAAATTTTCAATTAAATATTATATCGGACACCGTTTATATGAGGAATAAATGATAATATATATAAGTAAACAATATTATAAATAAATAATAATAATTATTATAAATAATTATAAATATAATGTATAGGCCACTAAACGCTCGACTTATACTTGTTAATATTTCTTTTAATATAAAATCAATTAACGTCTCATATATAAGATTGGTCAACGATAGTCCGTTGGGAATATTAAATTGCATGAACTGGCCGCGAAGCGTTCCATATATTACATATTCGAATACTTCTCGCGGAATATAATCTCCGAGATTTTTGAATTTCGCGCGCCGTATCGTTTTTAAAAAATTATGAATTCTTACAACGGGTTCTCAACGCTACATAAAATTTATACACGTGAGTTTACTTTTGGAAATAAATACGATTTTAGGTATATTTAACGTCTCATATATGAGATTCATCAGGACTAGTCCAATGTGAACATCAATTCACATAAACAAGCCGCGACGCGTTCAATATATTACATACGCGAATATTTCTCGCAGAATATAATCTCGGAGAATTTTGAATTTCGCGCCCCGTGTCGTTTATCAAATGATGGATTCTTTCAACAGGTACTCAGAGCTTAATAACATTTATTCACGCGAGTTTACTTTTGCAAATAAATACGATTTTTATCTATATTAAACGTCTTACATATGAAATTCATCAGGATTGGTCCTATGTGAACATCAATTCGCATTAACAAGCCGCAAAGCATTCTAATATATTAAATACGCGAATACTTTTCGCGGAATATAATCTCCGAGATTTTTGAGTTTCGCGCCCCGTGCCGTTTACCGAATGATGGATTCTTTCAACAGGTACTCAACGCTACATTAAAATTTTCACACGCGAGTTTACTTTTGGGAAATAAATACGATTTTTATGTATATTTAACGTCTCATATATGAGATTCGTCAGGATTAGTCCTATGTGAACATATATTCGCATAAACAAGCCGCGAAGCGTTCAATATATTACTTACGCGAATATTTCTCGCGGAATATTATCTCTGAGAATTTTGAATTTCGCGCCCTGTGTCGTTTATCAAATGATGGATTCTCTAAACACGTTCTCAACGCTACATAAAATTTATACACGCGAGTTTACTTTCGGAAATAAATACGATTTTTATCTATATTTAACGTCTTACATATGAGATTCATCAGAATTGGTCCTATGTGAACATCAATTTGCATAAACAAGCCGAAAAAATTCTATATATTAAATACGCGAATACTTTTTGCGGAATATAATCTCCGAGATTTTTGAGTTTCGCGCCCCGTTCCGTTTACCGAATGATTGATTCTTTCAACAGGTACTCAACGCTACATTAAAATTTTCACACGAGAGTTTACTTTTGGGAAATAAATACGATTTTTATGTATATTTAACGTCTCATATATGAGATTCGTCAGGATTAGTCCTATGTGAACATATATTCGCATAAACAAGCCGCGAAGCGTTCAATATATTACATACGCGAATATTTCTCGCGGAATATAATCTCTGAGAATTTTGAATTTCGCGCCCTGTGTCGTTTATCAAATGATGGATTCTCCAAACACGTTCTCAACGCTTAATAACATTTATACACGCGAGTTTACTTTCGGAAATAAATACGATTTTTATCTATATTTAACGTCTTACATATGAGATTCATCAGAATTGGTCCTATGTGAACATCAATTTGCATAAACAAGCCGCAAAGCATTCTACATATTAAATATGCGAATACTTTTCGCGGAATATAATCTCCGAGATTTTTGAGTTTCGCGCCCCGTGCCGTTTACCGAATGATGGATTCTTTCAACAGGTACTCAACGCTACATTAAAATTATCACACGCGAGTTTACTTTTTGAGAAATAAATACGACTTTTATGTATATTTAACGTCTCATATATGAGATTCGTCAGGATTAGTCCTATGTGAACATATATTTGCATAAAACAAGCCGCGAAGCGTTCAATATATTACATACGGGAATATTTCTCGCAGAATATAATCTCGGAGAATTTTGAGTTTCGCGACCCGTGTCGTTTATCAAATGATGGACTCTTTCAGCAGGTACTCAGCGCTTAATAACATTTATTCACGCGAGTTTACTTTCGGAAATAAATACGATTTTTAACTATATTTAACGTCTTACATATGAGATTCATCAGGATTGGTCCTATGTGAACATCAATTTGCATAAACAAGCCGCAAAGCATTCTATATATTAAATACGCGAATACTTTTCGCGGAATATAATCTCCGAGATTTTTGAGTTTCGCGCCCCGTGCCGTTTACCGAATGATGGATTCTTTCAACAGGTACTCAACGCTACATTAAAATTTTTACACGCGAGTTTACTTTTGGGAAATAAATACGATTTTTATGTATATTTAACGTTTCATATATGAGATTCGTCAGGATTAGTCCTATGTGAACATATTTTCGCATAAACAAGCCGCGAAACGGTCAACATATTACATACGCGAATATTTCTCGCGGAATATAATCTCTGAGAATTTTGAATTTCGCGCCCCGTGTCGTTTATCAAACTATGGATTCTTTAAACACATTCTCAACGCTACATAAAATTTATACACGCGAGTTTTACTTATGAAAGAAATACGACTTTTATTAACAGTTAACGTCTCTTATGTGAGATTGCTCAACGTTAGTTCGATGCGAATATTAAATCGCATTAACAAGCCGCGAAGCGTTCACTATATTACATACGCTAATACTTCTCACTGATTTAAAGCAATTGAGAATTATTTTGATTCAACGCCGGTTTAAAATTATGAATACATTCTTTACTTAATTAACGCTACATAATAACGTACACACGCGAGTGGTACCTTTAAAAGAAATGCGATTTTTATACGTATTCTTACCATCTTAAATATGTTATTTTTGTTTTAATCCGAACATAAAATTTTTATAAATATAAAATTTTTATAAATATAAAATTTTTATAAATATAAAATTTTTATGAATATAAGATTTTTATAAATATAAAATAATGCATTTTTAAATAAACTAACTGAATAAGACATAGCCCTTTTCATTGTTTTGCAACTCTCTTTCTAAGAATATGTTTTTTTAATCATCACATTTTATTTTATTCCAAAATTACTTCCTCCGAGGGTCTCTCTCAACATGTGGTCTGAAACCCTTATTTCTCTCTCTCCGCTCTCCGAACACTTAAGCGTACTCGGGTCCCGAGTTTCCAGGACATAGACCGTATATTTAATGTCTCATATATGAGATTCGTCAGGATTAGTCCTATGTGAACATATATTTGCATAAACAAGCCGCGAAGCGTTCAATATATTACATACGGGAATCTTTCTCGCAGAATATAATCTCGGAGAATTTTGAATTTCGCGCCCCGTGACGTTTAACCAATGATGGATAAAGGTACTCAGCGCTTAATAACATTTATTCACGCGAGTTTACTTTCGGAAATAAATACGATTTTTAACTATATTTAACGTCTTACATATGAGATTCATCAGGATTGGTCCTATGTGAACATCAATTTGCATAAACAAGCCGCAAAGCATTCTATATATTAAATACGCGAATACTTTTCGCGGAATATAATCTCCGAGATTTTTGAGTTTCGCGCCCCGTGCCGTTTACCGAATGATGGATTCTTTCAACAGGTACTCAACGCTACATTAAAATTTTTACACGCGAGTTTACTTTTGGGAAATAAATACGATTTTTATGTATATTTAACGTTTCATATATGAGATTCGTCAGGATTAGTCCTATGTGAACATATTTTCGCATAAACAAGCCGCGAAGCGTTCAACATATTACATACGCGAATATTTCTCGCGGAATATAATCTCTGAGAATTTTGAATTTCGCGCCCCGTGTCGTTTATCAAACTATGGATTCTTTAAACACATTCTCAACGCTACATAAAATTTATACACGCGAGTTTTACTTATGAAAGAAATACGACTTTTATTAACAGTTAACGTCTCTTATGTGAGATTGCTCAACGTTAGTTCGATGCGAATATTAAATCGCATTAACAAGCCGCGAAGCGTTTACTATATTACATACCCTAATACTTCTCACTGATTTAAAGCAATTGAGAATTATTTTGATTCATCGCCGGTTTAAATTTATGAATACATTCTTTACTTAATTAACGCTACATAATAACGTACACACGCGAGTGGTACGTTTAAAAGAAATGCGATTTTTATACGTATTCTTACCATCTTAAATATGATATTTTTGTTTTAATCCGAACATAAAATTTTTATAAATATAAAATTTTAATCCGAACATAAAATTTTTATAAATATAAAATTTTTATAAATATAAAATTTTTATAAATATAAAATTTTTATAAATATAAAATAATGCATTTTTAAATAAACTAACTGAATAAGACATAGCCCTTTTCATTGTTTTGCAACTCTCTTTCTAAGAATATGTTTTTTTAATCATCACATTTTATTTTATTCCAAAATTACTTCCTCCGAGGGTCTCTCTCAACATGTGGTCTGAAACCCTTATTTCTCTCTCTCCGCTCTCCGAACACTTAAGCGTACTCGGGTCCCGAGTTTCCAGGACATAGACCGTATATTTAATGTCTCATATATGAGATTCGTCAGGATTAGTCCTATGTGAACATATATTTGCATAAACAAGCCGCGAAGCGTTCAATATATTACATACGGGAATCTTTCTCGCAGAATATAATCTCGGAGAATTTTGAATTTCGCGCCCCGTGTCGTTTATCAAATGATGGATTCTTACAACAGGTACTCAGCACTTAATAACATTTATTCACGCGAGTTTACTTTCGGAAATAAATACGATTTTTAACTATATTTAACGTCTTACATATGAGATTCATCAGGATTGGTCCTATGTGAACATCAATTTGCATAAACAAGCCGCAAAGCATTCTATATATTAAATACGCGAATACTTTTCGCGGAATATAATCTCCGAGATTTTTGAGTTTCGCGCCCCGTGCCGTTTACCGAATGATGGATTCTTTCAACAGGTACTCAACGCTACATTAAAATTTTTACACGCGAGTTTACTTTTGGGAAATAAATACGATTTTTATGTATATTTAACGTTTCATATATGAGATTCGTCAGGATTAGTCCTATGTGAACATATTTTCGCATAAACAAGCCGCGAAGCGTTCAACATATTACATACGCGAATATTTCTCGCGGAATATAATCTCTGAGAATTTTGAATTTCGCGCCCCGTGTCGTTTATCAAACTATGGATTCTTTAAACACATTCTCAACGCTACATAAAATTTATACACGCGAGTTTTACTTATGAAAGAAATACGACTTTTATTAACAGTTAACGTCTCTTATGTGAGATTGCTCAACGTTAGTTCGATGCGAATATTAAATCGCATTAACAAGCCGCGAAGCGTTTACTATATTACATACCCTAATACTTCTCACTGATTTAAAGCAATTGAGAATTATTTTGATTCAACGCCGGTTTAAAATTATGAATACATTCTTTACTTAATTAACGCTACATAATAACGTACACACGCGAGTGGTACCTTTAAAAGAAATGCGATTTTTATACGTATTCTTACCATCTTAAATATGATATTTTTGTTTTACTCCGAACATAAAATTTTTATAAATATAAAATTTTTATAAATATAAAATTTTTATAAATATAAGATTTTTATAAATATAAAATAATGCATTTTTAAATAAACTAACTGAATAAGACATAGCCCTTTTCATTGTTTTGCAACTCTCTTTCTAAGAATATGTTTTTTTAATCATCACATTTTATTTTATTCCAAAATTACTTCCTCCGAGGGTCTCTCTCAACATGTGGTCTGAAACCCTTCTTTCTCTCTCTCCGCTCTCCGAACACTTAAGCGTACTCGGGTCCCGAGTTTCCAGGACATAGACCGTATATTTAATGTCTCATATATGAGATTCGTCAGGATTAGTCCTACGTGAACATATATTCGCATAAACAAGCCGCGAAGCGTTCAATATATTACATACGCGAATATTTATCGCGGAATATAATCTCTGAGAATTTTGAATTTGGCACTGAAGAGGGCCCCCATTTGTGTCCGAAACGTTTGCCTTTTTCATCCCTACAATATATTTTCTGCCCCTTTAAAAATTTTTTTATATGTTTGCTTGAACATTGTTTTTTAATGAAAAATTATGACCCAATGCCAATATAAATAAACTACTTTGAATTAATAATAATAATAATTTAATAACAATTTATTTAATTTTTTTATTTTCCAATTCTGAATACTTGATCTTTTTCAAAACAAATCCGAGATTTTGGTGAGTCTCTTTGAGCACAGTTGAATCCGCTATCGGTATAGAAGCGAACTTATTCTTGTTGTAAAGTAATACTCCCTTGAAACTTCTTTTAGAAGAATCAATAAAAAGGCTCCACTCCTCATCCTTGTAAACACCTGATTTCAGTTCATCCATTAACCCTTGCTCATCGTGACAATACACCATCGATGGGCCGTCTATTTTCGTGAAGTATGTTCTAAATTTTTCTTCTCTGTTTCGGAAATAATCAACTTTAACATCTTTTGCTAGGTAGTCCTTTTTTTCAATAAACGACGTAAAAAGTTGTGCACCATCTTTTGGTAGTTCTAGATCTCTTATCGAGTCATTTAGTTCCTCCTGCAACGTAAGTTGGAAAACTATATCCTTGGCTCTACCTGGGATGTAATCGTCATTTTCGTGATGCTCCGCCTCATCACTATATTCATCGGAATCATTTTCTTCTTCGGATTCAATGTTTTTCCTCGATTCGTTTACTTCATCCGAATCAGTTCCTACTTGTAGACTATTTTTATTTCCAAAATTCTCCGAATTTCACTCATTACAGCACGATCTTTCTGGTTTCTCTACTGTTTGGGCATTGGTACGAGGGGCACTATTTATATTTTGAGCTTAATGATGAAAAACAGTAATTTGTCATCAAAAGTGGCCTTATTGTTTTTCAAAGTATTCTCCTTTATGATCTGTACACTTTTGCTTGCGCTCGAACATTTCTTGAGTATTTGTTTGCACCAATCGACTCTTGCATCTTTTTGAGCTTTTGTCAAATTATGTGGGATCCAACGAGAACAAATCTTTTTCACGGCTAAATTCCCATGCAACATTTTATATATGCTGGCAGAACTAATGCCTAAGGTTGCCTTAATCTTACAGTATGTCGCATGGCGATCTTACATTATCAGTTTTTGCACAGCATTGATATTTTCTGGCCCAACAACTGATTTTTGTCTTCCTTTACGAAATTCGTCTGTGAGTGAATAGCGGCCACGATTAAACTCGTTATACCAGCGTTTCACAATGGCATAGGATGGGGCTTCATCGCCAAAAGTGGAAATAAGTTAATCGATACATTCTTGTCTTGATAATCCACCATCGAACCCGCCTACTCCAGAGAGGACTGTTGCTGGCGCTGCAAACAATGCGGCCTTTCGAGGATGAACTGTCGGAACAGGCCTCGAAAGTTCTGCTCCAGGTGCGGGAGAGACGGGGTCCTTTCCCGGGATTGCGGCTGCAACAAGCTGGGAAACGGGAGCCGGGCCGGGCTCAGTCAGTCTCTAACCCGGCCCTAAGCAACACCGACTACGAGGAAACCAGGGTATTCATCCCTGTAAGGATTGGCGGTCACACCCTGCACGCGCTGGTAGACCCGGGCTCCGTTTGTTCCTACGTGAACGCAAAAACGGCCACCCTCTACCTGAGGCATGATTGGGACAGGCAGAAGGGCAATACCATCGCCCTCATGGCTGTCGGGATGGAGACCCGACTGGGGGAACACCTCTCCGGCCGCATGCGGATCATCACATCTTGGCCCCTCTGGGTTTGACCATTACACTAAACGGCACCAGGATCTTCCCATCGTCCCACGCCAGTAAAGGAGCCTGCGCCACCGAAGGTCCCATACCGATGGACGGCCTGAAGCCAGAGGAGAAGAGAAGAGTGGAAAGGTTCCTAAAAGCCCAGATGGAGCGCCTCCTCGCCACCAAGGGCGTGACACCCTTCATCCAGCACGAGATCCTGCTCGAAGACCCTACGCCGATCAGGCAGAGATATCGGCCCCGCAACCCAGCGACCCAGAGAATAATAGACGAAGAGGTCGATAAGATGCTACAGGAGGGAGTCATCCAGCCGTCGAATAGCCCCTGGAGTTCACAGATCGTCATCACCCGGCTCAAAGACGGAAAACCCAGGTTCTGCGTCGACTTCAGGAGGCTCAACAAGGTCTCCAAGAAGGACGCTTACCCACTTCCACAGGTTAACGCCACCTTGGACAAACTGCGGGGGGCCCGATACCTCTCGTTTATCGACTTGAAGAACGAATACTGGCATGTACCTCTCACCGAGCGAAGCAAGCCCCTCACCGCATTTACCGTACCAGGGAAGGGGCTCTTCGAATTTAAGGTTATGCCTTTTGGACTGCACGCTGCGGCACCAACATTCCAACGCCTCTTGGACCGAGTAATCACACCGGACATGGCGCCAAGCTCCTTCGCATACCTGGATGACATCGTTATATGCACCAAGACGCTAGAGGAGCATATGGAGGCCCTCGAGAAGGTTTTTCAGAAGTTGTACGAAGCCAAACTCAGGCCGAACCCAGAAAAATGCCAGTTTTTCAGTTCCGAGCTTACGTACCTGGGGCACATCGTCGACGAAAACGGGCTGCACACAGATCCCGACAAAGTGAGCGCTATCCTGAACCTAGCGCCGCCAAAGAATCTCAAGGAGGCTCGCCGATTCCTAGGCCTCATCTCGTGGTACTGCCGCTTCATAAAATACGCCGCACGCATCACCGCCCCACTTCACAGACTCCTGAAGAAGAAGGCCAAGTGGGAATGGACCCCGGAACACCAGGAGGAGTCCTTCGACGAGTTGAAACGGAAGCTCACGTCGGCCCCTGTTCTAGCCTGTCCGGACTGGACCAATCCACTCGTCCTGCAAACCGTTCCGAGGATGGAGGGCCTCGGGGCGGTGTTCTCCCAGCCCGACGGAGAAAGGGAGCACATCATCGCCTACGCCTGTCGCTCAGTCTCAGAGACAGAGCGGAATTACTCAGCCACGGAGCTCGAATGCCTGGCAATGAAGTGGGGCATATGGAGAATGCGCGAGTACTTGGAAGGGTACCATTTCACCGTCATGACCGATCACCTTGCACTTAAGTGGCTGGAGAAGCTGGACAACCCTTCTGGCCGACTGGCGCGCTGGGCCATGGAACTGAGCCAGTGGGACTTCGAGGTGAAGTATCGCAAGGGGACGGACAACCTGGTGGCCGACGCCCTATCGAGGCAACCCACGGAGACATGCGCCGTTAAAAGAGATCCTAACGAGGACTGGTACCAGCGACGTCTGCGATTCGTCGAGAAGGACCCGACCGAAAATCCAGAGTACCGTATCCGCAACGGCCGCCTCTTCAGGCGTATCCTCCACACGCTGGACTTCAACGAGTACGGCCCGGAAGATGAATGGAAAGTCTGCGTACCCAGCAAAGAACAGCCACGAGTCCTGAAGGAGGTCCACGACAGCCCTACGGCAGGGCATCTAGGGATAGCCAAGGCGTTGACTAGACTATCCAGATCATACTACTGGCCAGGCATGCTCAGGATGGGGGCCAAACATGTGAGAAACTGCCTCAGCTTCCAAAAACATAAGGTCCAACAGCAAGTACCAGCAGGACAAATGCACGCGACGAGCGTAGAACAGCCCTGAGAAATGGCCTCCGTAGACCTAATAGGGCCGCTGCCCCGATCCAACTCCGGAAACACGTGGCTCCTGGTCGCACAGGACCGATTCACGAAGTGGGTCGAGCTCCGACCACTCAGGAAAGCCACCAGCCAAGCCGTGGCCGCGGCCATCATGGACCAGGTCTGCCTGCGACATGGTTACCCTCGTACGATAGTCTCAGACAACGGCCGGCAATTCATCGGAAAGGAGGTCACGCGCTTGTGCGCAGAATTACGAATCCAGCAGCGTCTAACACCGACCTACACGCCGCAATGCAACCCGGTGGAACGCGCCAACTGGGTAATCAAGACCATGATAGCTCAGAACATCGAGAAAACGCAGAAGACTTGGGATGCACGGCTGATGGAGTCCAGTTCTCCTACAACACGGCCACCAGCTCGTCGACCGGCCACTCGCCCACCTACCTAAACCTGGGTTGTGAACTGAAGCCGCCCGGAAGTCTGGCCCACGAGGTAGCCGCTCCAGATACAGAAAAGTGGCAACACCGGATTGAGAAGCTCCACGCCGCACTGGAGTTGGCGCGTGATCAGATGGCGAAAAGCTTCCAGAGCCAGCAGAAGCACTATAACCTGAGAAGACGAAGATGGGCACCGGAGGTAGGCGAAAAAGTCCTCAAACAAACCCACCACCTGTCGAGCAAAACCGATCACTTCAACGCGAAATTGCCCGAGCGAAATGGCGGACCATACACGGTCGTCAAGAGGATCACCAGCGTCATCTTCGACCTAAAGGACGAGAGGGGGAACACGGTCTGGCATGCGCATGTCAAGGACCTCAAACCCCTCCAAGGCGAGGCTATATAAGGAGTCCACTACCACCGACAGGCACCAGTACGAGTTCAGAGCTCGAACTAACCATAACCATGTCCTTCGAAAACGAGGTAAACGACTTGGAGAAACTCCTAGAAGCCGACGGCTTCATTAAATTCTTCAGGATGGGCCCCCTCTATGACATCGAGGAAGGCGACACCTCCGACGCGGCCGTGGTCAGGAAGCCGACCAGACCGGCGAAGGTGCCAACGGCCCCAAGGAGAGCCCCCATGGCAGCGGTCGTCAGCAAAGCGAAGCTCCCCGCTGCCACGCCAACCATCAGGCAGGGGACGAGCCGCAAGACACACGAGACGGCAGGGGACGGCCCACCGAGGCGAGCGCTGCTCGTATAAACGAAGTTTTTCTTATTTTTTCTGTTGAAACCTGTGGCGTCATTCATATAAAAGTAACAATCCTTTTGATTCAATGGCTCTTTCCGCAACGTAGGTTTGTTATATTTCATATCCTTAGAATGTCTGCTTGAATTCCAACGATGTAACATCTTAGAACAAACTGCACATATTTTGCGTGGGATCCAATTTTTGTACGTTATTTTAAGACCAAAACATCCGTGATAAATTTTTTCAATTTGTGCACAAAATATTCTTCGATCTGTTGGGGGCTGGTATTCGCTACATATATAGCAGAAGTATCAGTGTCTTTGTGCATGTATGCTTTAAAAGAGAAACTGGAAATTTTTTGTTTGAAGGTTTGTTCGAAGCCTAAGTATGAGAGCAGTTTTTAGTGTTTTAATTTATTTTTTAAGGTTACGAATGGAATGCGACCTCGCCGAGTTTAAAGACCATCAAATTTGAATTCGGCTACCCTGGAAACATATAATCGCTTTGCTGTCTTGATGTTTTCATGAATGTTCCATCTTTCATCATTTTTTTGAGCTTAGGAACAATATTCGACCGGAACGAGTCAAACCAACTGCGGATTCAGATTTAGTGTCTCCAAAAACGTATAGAAATGTTTATCTTGTCTGGTGGGCAAGACCTTTTTTTCGTGTGCCTGTGTAATTAACGTACACAAATAGAACTATTTTTTTACGAAATAATTTTTTTTTCTGATAGGTGCAGTATTACAGGCAAAAAAGATATTTCGACAATAGAAAGATAGAAATGGTTAATTTTGGTTAATTGTCTACTTGTTACCTTGAATTTTTGATAACGAAGCTACATATTAATATGCTTACAATACTTAATATAATAATTGTTGAAATAATTGTGTGGTCGAGCACAGTGTCGGTGTTTTCATATTATATTTTTTTAATATTATTTGGCTCTGAAGAACTCTAATACTCCATCTGGTAACAAAACTGTAAAGCCCTGAGAGTATTAGGTAGATTTTGACGTAAAGTATAGACGAATATACAAAAATAATTTTTTAAAAGAGAATTTCAAGCCTGTTCCACTTCCTGAAGAGAATTAATTAAGAAAACAGGCATAATCGTCACTAAGTTTTTATATACTTCATTTTTCGATACTTTTCCAGAATTCCGAACAAAAAATGAGTTTTTTTTCAAAAATCAGTTTTTTATTTACAAATCTTACCAGGTGTATACAACAACATACATTTTTCCTTTGGTAATCATGCCTAGTTTTTCCCAGAAAAAGAGCATATGCTAGAAGCTCTGCTTTTCTGCTTCAATTTGAAAAAATCGACTGCCGAATCGCATCGAATGCTTGTGGAGGGCAATTTTGACCTGAGTGACAAGAAGCGTGAAAATCGGACCAGGAAGGCTGAGGTATACTATGAGATGTTAAAACATCTCAAGTGAAACTGTCAATGCCCACCGCTACCTCCGACAATTGATCAGATTCCTCTTTTCCGCAAAATAGAAGATGTCCTGCATGTAAAGTTCTTTCCCCTTCAACGAAGTTTTTACATACAGGTTTAGATGTTGTGAAATAACACATTTGAGCTATTTTTATTTTTATTTTTATACTAATTTTCATTGTTTCACAAGAGTTTTTTAAGGAATATACCTACTCTCGCCAGTCATATTGCTTTTTGCCGCCAGTGGCGCCCTCGAGATTTCAGATCTCAATAGGTTCATCAGAAAGATTTCATCGTGCTCTAGGTGAATCGTTAGAACAGTACACTACTCGAGACTGAGAATGGAATTAATGATTAGACATTGCGATTTTAAATTATAATACGTGTGTATTAAAAAGCACAAAACATACACCTCACAAAGTACTATTAGGGAAATAAGCTAGGTGACCCTCAAGTGTCTCTTTAAAAATAGGTATACTCCTTTAGTATAACGGATATATTATTGATTTAGTAACAAGATTAGACAGTATAAGAACTCTTGTTTAGGACAATTTAGCTGAATCTAAAGAACGCTGAAAAAACAATATAAAGATTCAATATAACAAAGAAAATTAATTAATTTATGGAAACCAATCTCAAATTTGACAAATAAATCACGCAGTAAAATTAAAGAAAAATAAAAGCAATGATTCTAACAATGATTATAAAAACAAAATTAAATAATATTCATTAATAACGTTCAAAGGGTAATCGTAAAGGGCACATCAGAATAGGCATGTGCATGCTGCCAACGCTCGTATATGATTACAATTTTTACAATGAGTTGGCATTGATATAAAATTAAATTTCCGAAGAGCATTACTGGTCACTGTTAGAAACAAATTATTAACTTGTTATGGGATTTCTTTGAGCTGCACCCACCATTTTTTTTCAAAATAATGTTCAAAGCGATCGAAGGGATAGAACTTTGTTTGTCGACTACATTCACTTCTTTCTCTGTTTTTCTTTCCCGGCAAAGAAATTGGCATCGTATAGTGTTATTTTCATTTGACAATCGAGTTTTTTCCCGATAATCCAATTTGATTCGACGATATCAATAACGGCTTTATTTTCGGTAAATTTATTGCATTTCTTAATTCTTGTATTTTTTTAGAGATGTTCGATTCTTCAAAAAGAATCGATCGCAAAAAATCGAAATTTTTTAAACTACTGTATTTCTCTTGTGAATATTTTTATGTACTTAATTATTTCTTTTGCAACTCTTGGTTTAGACGTCTTTCCCAAATGAAAGCACAAGAATCTATTCCTAAAAAATATTTATTTTCTTACAGTTATAAATCTATAATATCGATATCCCTGGCGAAAGTATCGGATAAGAAAGTAGTCTATCCATTTGTATCTTCTCTACCATTTTCCAAATTTTGAACAGAAAATTTTATGTACTTTAGACACCAATATGTAGAAGCCTAAAATCAATCAAATTTTTTAATTTTTCAAGTATCACATGCCCTTGAAAATATTGATTGTTTCCTGAAAAAAAGATAAATGAAGATATTAGACTAGGTTAGAAATTTAGAAAAAAAAGTATAATTTTGTTTAATTGTTTCCAACAAACCAAATGCACATTCACTTCATTCTGTACTTTAGTTTAGTGTTGAAGGAATAGGTCGCTTTAAGTGTTAGTTTCCTTTGGCAATTGAACTTTTTAATTATCATCCAATTTGTTTCAATAATATTAATAAGGGCTTTGGTATAGTTATCAAAACATTTAATGCATTTTCCGATTTGTGGATCTAACTTTTCTTTAATTTTACAATTTCTTTGTTTGACATCAAGAATGAATTGATATAATTTTCAAAGAAATTGTTGGGTATTCCGGTTTTCTTACGTTTTTGTTTCAATATGGTTGTAGGTCAAGAGCACTATTCTTCAATTAATCATTATTTTGCTAAATTCTGCATACCTTCATTTCTTAAAAAAATATATATAATGTAAAATGTGAGAGGTCCTTTGGTTATTATTGTTTTCATGGGTCTAAGCCTGAAGTTTAAATATCGCACATTTGTATTTCAGCTACTCAACATTTTTATTCTCCAGAGAATTCAAATTTCACCCCAAAGACTCTGCTTGAATTTGAATTTTCATCAACCAGAACTCTGAATTATGTCCAGAATTACTTCTTCATTACTATTGGATTACGCCTTTCAAGCAACGGATGGGCAATTCTTAAATATACCTGAAGGGCTAATTCGTCGGAAATCTCAATTCAATGAAAAAGTATCTCTTACAGTTTTCGCGGAATTTAAGGTATCTTAGAATTAGGTCCGTGCAGCTAGCACCCCATCAGTGGAAATTTGAATCTTTTATTATTCCAGAATTTACGACTTTTTTACGGCTATTTTTAGGCGCACAATAAAAATTTACGGCTCTTCAAGTTTTTTCCAAAATTCAATTTTTATGTGTGGGGCGCTAAGTGCACGATCACTCAGCACTCCCACCATAGAAAAAATACAAATAAATGAAAAAACAAACACACCATATTTTACGGCCTTTTTACGGCTCTGAAACGCACCAAAAATAAATCTCCAAAAAACAACCCCCAAGTCAGAACGCAACCCCCTCTTACTTAAAATGTACAAAAGTCGGAAATCAATTACATAACATTTCACGGCTTTTTTACGGCTCTGAAACGCACAAAAAATAAATCTCCAAAAAACAACCCCTAAGTCAGAACGCAACCCCCTCTTACTTACAATGTGCAAAAGTCGGAAATCAATTACATCACATTTTACGGCTCTTTTACGTCTCTCAAATGCACTAAAAATAAATTTCCAAAAAGCAACCCCTAAGTCAGAACGCAACCCCCTCTTACTTACAATGTGCAAAAGTCGGAAATAAATTACATCACATTTTACGGCTCTTTTACGTCCCTCAAATGCACTAAAAATACATTTCCAAAAAACAACCTCTAAGTCAGAACGCAACCCCCTCTTAAATACAATGTGCAAAAGTCGGAAATCAATTACATCACATTTTACGGCTCTGAAACGCACAAAAAATAAATCTCCAAAAAACAACCCCTAAGTCAGAACGCAACCCCCTCTTAAATACAATGCGCAAAAGTCGGAAATCAATTACATCACACTTTTACGGCACTTTTACGTCTCTCAAATGCACTAAAAATAAATTTCCAAAAAACAACCCCTAAGTCAGAACGCAACCCCCCTTTACTTACTATGTGAAAAAGTCGGAAATCAATTACATCTATTTTCACGGCTTTTTTACGGCTCTTAAACGCGCAAAAAATAAATCACCTAAAAACAACCCTTAAGTCAAAAATCGACCTCCTCTTCGTAAATTTGAAAAATGAAAATATATAAGTTTACAGAGTATCAAGCCTATTTATTTAATATCAATTACTCAGTTTAAAAAATTGATTTAATTTACTTTCACATCATTTGATCATCCGCGGGCAATTGATAATTTGTTTTGGATAATTTTTATTAACAAATATCCAGTTTGACTTCTCTTTGACATGTAAATTTTTAGTGTTGAACAACGATCTGATAAACTCATTTGTGTCGCTCAAGCTCTTTTGATCATGAAGTGTGCTCATCTCAAGTAAAGCACTTATATCAAGTTTTGATGACCTCATCTCATCTCATTCCTCGATCTTTTCTAAGTGTAAATCCCACAAGAAAGCGAAATATCAAATCAAAATGAGGCATCTTATGAAAGTCGAAAACGGCCTCTAGAAGAAAATCCAGATGAACTTGCCACCAATGACTCAATCCAGCTTATTCAAGCTTTTTATGGTTATTTTCTTAAATTAAATCAAATTGATATTGTGTGTATCTGTCTCTTAACGGTAGTAGTCAGTTTCCCGCGCTTGATGAAATTTGAGGTACGTTAAGCTGGCAGAACCACATTGTTGTATTCAAATTTTTGATATGTCATAATTTAGTACTAATTTAGTGCTAATTTAGTACTGTATTGGCGAATTAAGTGCTCTTTAATTTTTCAAAATAATGAGTGGCACCGCTGGCTTAACGTTAAGCTAGCATGACCATAGTCAAAGATACATGAAGATATTAACTAAATACACTTTTTAATGTATCAGAATTTAGTGCTCAATTAGTGCTCTCAAATCACCCTACTGCGAAGTCTATAACTTTATAATTTTTTAAAATAATCAGTGGTACCGCTGGCTTAACGTTAAGCTAGCATGACCATAGTCAAAAATACATGAAGATATTAACTAAATTCATTTTTGAATATATCAGAATTTAGTGCTCAATTAGTGCTCTCAAAATGCCCTATTGAAAAATTTACGACACTATTATTTTTTTTGATAAGATGTACTGAATGCTTACCCATACGCTATTACCGTCTTACATGGAGTAGACATCAACAAATGAAAAAGTACATTCGACAATGCCTTATAATTATTTATGAATCCAATATATTGAACTCAATATGAAGTTCAATTTTTAATAGGTATTAAATAAAGATTTCGTCATAAAATAATTTGAAAATAAATTTTGGATTGCAAAAAATGCTAAAGGAAGGGGAGTCCCAAATTGTTGGTTATAAGCTTCTCTTATGCTCACCTAACAATTCGGATTAAAAATCCTACTTTGCCTGTACTTTATCTTTGCTGAAAAAATTCATAGATGTGCGATTTGATGCTAAGGGTTGGAGCCCAAAAATCGATAAAAATATTTTCGAAGAGCCCAAAAAGACCCAAAAATACAGCGCGTCTCTTCTTGTAAAATTGCAAATTATTTTCCAAGGGTTGATTATTTTATGAAAGGGTCTAGTTTTTTGTCATCGATATTTGATGGTTTGAGGAGCCCAAACAAAGCGCAAAAATTAGGGTATATTTGTATTTTTGTTCAATACTGTTTTGAGATAGAGGAAGTGTTAGATTTATTAGAGCCAGTGGTAATACTCATTATTTTAAAAAATTAAAAACTTATAAATTTCGCAGTAGGGTGATTTGAGAACACTAATTCAGCACTAAATTCTGATACACTGAAAAGTTAATTTGATTCCCATCTTCACGTATTGTTGAGTTCTGGCCATGCTAGCTTAACGTTAAGCCAGCGGTACCACTGATTATTTAAAAAAATTATAAAGTTATAGACTTCGCAGTAGGGTGAATTGAGAACACTAATTGAGCACTAAATTCTGATACATTAAAAAGTGAATTTAGTTAATATCTTCATGTATTTTTGACTATGGTCATGCTAGCTAAACGTTAAGCCAGCGGCACCAATGATTATTTTAAAAATTTATAAAGTTATAGACTTCGCAGTAGGGTGATTTGAGAACACTAATTGAGCACTAAATTCTCATATATTCAAAAATGAATTTAGTTAATATCTTCATGTATTTTTGACTATGGTCATGCTAGCTTAACGTTAAGCCAGCGGTACCACTGATTATTTTAAAAAATTATAAAGTTATAGACTTCGCAGTAGGGTGATTTGAGAGCACTAATTGAGCACTAAATTCTGAATCATTAAAAAGTGTATTTAGTTAATATCTTCATGTATTTTTGACTATGGTCATGCTAGCTTAACGTTAAGCCAGCGGTGCCACTCATTATTTTGAAAAATTAAAGAGCACTTAATTCGCCAATACAGTACTAAATTAGCACTAAATTAGTACTAAATTATGACATATCAAAAATTTGAATACAACAATGTGGTTCTGCCAGCTTAACGTACCTCAAATTTCATCAAGCGCGGGAAACTGACAACTACCGTTAAGAGACAGATACACACAATATCAATTTGATTTAATTTAAGAAAATAACCATAAAAAGCTTGAATAAGCTGGATTGAGTCATTGGTGGCAAGTTCATCTGGATTTTCTTCTAGAGGCCGTTTTCGACTTTCATAAGATGCCTCATTTTGATTTGATATTTCGCTTTCTTGTGGGATTTACACTTAGAAAAGATCGAGGAATGAGATGAGATGAGGTCATCAAAACTTGATATAAGTGCTTTACTTGAGATGAGCACACTTCATGATCAAAAGAGCTTGAGCGACACAAATGAGTTTATCAGATCGTTGTTCAACACTAAAAATTTACATGTCAAAGAGAAGTCAAACTGGATATTTGTTAATAAAAATTATCCAAAACAAATTATCAATTGCCCGCGGATGATCAAATGATGTGAAAGTAAATTAAATCAATTTTTTAAACTGAGTAATTGATATTAAATAAATAGGCTTGATACTCTGTAAACTTATATATTTTCATTTTTCAAATTTACGAAGAGGAGGTCGATTTTTGACTTAAGGGTTGTTTTTAGGTGATTTATTTTTGGCGCGTTTCAGAGCCGTAAAAAAGCCGTGAAATGTGATGTAATTGATTTCCGACTTTTGCACATTGTAAGTAAAGGGGGGTTGCGTTCTGACTTAAGGGTTGTTTTTAGGTGATTTATTTTTGGCGCGTTTCAGAGCCGTAAAAAAGCCGTGAAATGTGATGTAATTGATTTCCGACTTTTGCACATTGTAAGTAAAGGGGGGTTGCGTTCTGACTTAGGGGTTGTTTTTTGGAAATTTATTTTTAGTGCATTTGAGAGACGTAAAAGTGCCGTAAAAGTGTGATGTAATTGATTTCCGACTTTTGCGCATTGTATTTAAGAGGGGGTTGCGTTCTGACTTAGGGGTTGTTTTTTGGAGATTTATTTTTTGTGCGTTTCAGAGCCGTAAAATGTGATGTAATTGATTTCCGACTTTTGCACATTGTATTTAAGAGGGGGTTGCGTTCTGACTTAGAGGTTGTTTTTTGGAAATGTATTTTTAGTGCATTTGAGGGACGTAAAAGAGCCGTAAAATGTGATGTAATTTATTTCCGACTTTTGCACATTGTAAGTAAGAGGGGGTTGCGTTCTGACTTAGGGGTTGCTTTTTGGAAATTTATTTTTAGTGCATTTGAGAGACGTAAAAGAGCCGTAAAATGTGATGTAATTGATTTCCGACTTTTGCACATTGTAAGTAAGAGGGGGTTGCGTTCTGACTTAGGGGTTGTTTTTTGGAGATTTATTTTTGGTGCGTTTCAGAGCCGTAAAAAAGCCGTGAAATGTTATGTAATTGATTTCCGACTTTTGCACATTTTAAGTAAGAGGGAGTTGCGTTCTGACTTAGGGGTTGTTTTTGGAGATTTATTTTTGGTGCGTTTCAGAGCCGTAAGAAAGCCGTAAAATGTGATGTAATTGATTTTCGACTTTTGCACATTGTAAGTAAGAGGGGGTTGCGTTCTGACTTAGGGGTTGTTTTTTGGAGATTTATTTTTTGTGCGTTTCAGAGCCGTAAAAAAGCCGTAAAATATGGTGTGTTTGTTTTTTTTTTATTTGTATTTTTTCTATGGTGAGGGTGCTGAGTGAACGTGCACTTAGCGCCCCACACATAAAAATTGAGTTTTTGAAAAAACTTGAAGAGCCGTAAATTTTTATTGTGCGCCTAAAAATAGCCGTAAAAATGCCGTAAATTCTGGAATAATAAAAAATTCAAATTTCCACTGAAGGGGTGCTAGCTGCACGGACCTCTTAGAATTTGCACGGTACTCTAAGACTATGAGCTGTGATTAAGATTTTGTTTATTCAAGGAGTTATTGTCATATTTTTGTTTGTTTATTTTATGTATGATATCGCCGAGACCACCCCTAGATATCATGAGAATATTGATAAGTTAGGTATAGTTATAGGTTAGTTACTTGTTTGTCAGTTTACCGACGCTTGTACCACCGAAGTCATTATTATTTTTAGCGTTCCTTAGTCACATACACATGCGTTTTTCGACATGAAGTACACACGGAGAAAAGTAGTTAAAGTAATTTTACTCAACTTCCGATTAAATTTGGGATATAAGGACAAGTTAGAAGTTATTTAGTATCACTGTAATTATTTGTGATATATTAAATGTTCAAAAATGAATAAAAGTTGAGTAAAATTCAGAAGTGTAGGGTGAAGTTTGAAAGCGTGCATTAAAAGTTTCTAAATATATATATTATTACTCGTTGTATAATTATGAAAAACCAGTCTAAACCGTGAATCGCAAGATTTGTTCCACCAGCTATATCTATTCACGCAGAAACGAATGAAAGTAATCAATGCCTTGGGCACACATAAACCTTTTTGAATTTCAGAAACGTGTTAAATTTTTAACATACTGATGTTCCACGTTATTATATTTTATAATCAAAATCAACTGAATAAAGCTGCGCGCCAAAGGTGTCGCGCAGTTTTATTACATTAGCTGGAAAGGCTAGCGCACGCGCATGAAGCTCAAGGATGCGCTGGCGACTCGTCTTGTAAGGACGACGACGAGGGGTGCTTTTAAACTACGAAGAGTTCGTACTGCACAACACAGCAGTTACAAACAGACAATTCAAATATACAATACATAATATAATGTACAATTTTTCTAACTCGTTATGCCCTTTTCATATTAATCATAATAATAAAGGTGCAACGGTGTTGGAATTCATGGGCTGCAGCACGTGGTCGTTTAAGATGCCATGCCTGCCGGGTGGTGCCCTCTCTGGCTTGCCTGTGAACCCCTCTGACGTGCGATGGTAACACAGCGATCTCTTTGGCGGCGCCTTTCCAGCTGGTGTTAATAATGAAACAAACAAAATAAGAAAACGGCCAGAGAAAAAAATAAAATAAAAGAATTTTACAAGCAGCTCTCAGACTATCCTTGATAATTTCGTGTTTTATATGAAAAAGGTGGTTTGGGCTCGATCCTGTCATTGCCGGTCGAGGTGAAAGAATTTAACGTAATTTATCACGTTACAGGCTAATGGATCTAAAATTATCTTATAAGCTAACCTGTCTATCTATTAGGTGTACAGCTTAATTTTTGACCTAAAATTCAATCAATGACAGCTCCTACTCAAATTTAAATTTGTTGAGTGGGGATGAAAAATGATTCTTGTATGAGAATATTTATCTGGGTAATACGATTTGCTTGAACCCGCTCGAACGACAATTCTGAACGCTTCAAGAACCAACTGATCAAAGTGACTGACGTCTTAGAGCAAAAGTGTGCATTTACTGGTAGCGAAACGAGGCAGGTGATTACGCAGCATGATAATGCACGCCCATATTAGGCAAAAAAAACCTTAAAAGTTATCTCCAACTTGGGCTGAGAAATCTTTCCTCACGTTGTGTATTCTCCAGATCTCACTTCTCTGGAATATCATCTCTTCAGGTCTCTGCAACATTACATCGTTGTTGATGTTTTCTCTGCTCAAATGCTCAAGAAATAGTGATTTGGTTGTTCTGTAAGTTCAAAAAATGTAAAATATTTAGAAAAGAAAAACTTTATATTGATACATCTATTACGTTGCTTATTAATAAATCAATTCGAATTGAATATTTGTGAAACCATTCTAGTTCTACTTTTACAGTATGATATGACACGTTTAAGTATTACTTTATCATTTTTGATTGAGATGTTTCAGGATATATGCTATGTTCAACTGATGGATTGTGATTGTAGATTATTCCGCCGAACAACCATTTAGAACCCATTTGAAAAAAATCTAAAAACTATTCAAAAGCTTTTTTCTTCACGTTATCTTAAGTTTATGACTAAAGAGTGGCGAAGAGTAGTCTGAGCTTGCAGATAGAGTATTTGTAAACAGCTTGTAAATAGATTGTCCATACGTTGATGTAAAGTAGTAGCATTTGCAAATAGCTTGTCTATAGGTAATTATAGTTTCTACATAGTTTTTAAGTAGGTTGAAAAAAGTATAAAAGTAGCCTTAGGTTTTGTACATAGTCATGGGGCGTCATGGAATAATCTACAACCACAATCCACCAGTTAGACATAGCATATCTCCTGAAGCATCTCATCAAAAATGATGAAGAAATATTTAAGTATGACATAATACTGTAAAAGTTGAATTAGAATGGTTCCAAAAATATTCATTTTGAATTGATTTATTGATAAACAACGTAACATATCTATCAGTATAGTTTCTCCTAAGGGTTCGATGTTCTGGTGGAATGACCAGTTAGCTGCCCTATGCTGAGAATGCCTTGCAGCGTTTCGGAAATTCATTCTATCAAAGGGGGATATTTTGCTGCATGAGACATGGAAGAGGGCAAAAGCAGCTTGGAGGCGAGGCATAAAGAGAAGCCGACTTCAATGCTGGAAAGAGTGGATTGGTGAAGTCGAAAAGGACCCATGGGGGGTATATGGTATACTATGGTTGATGGAATACCGTCAACCATGTGGTCGAGGCTCCGAGGGCGGGGCGCCAAACTCAGATACCGCTGAGCGCGCCCCTCCGTACAGACCGTGACCAGGCAGTGACAGACTGACGAAACGCCCGGATGAGGTTTTAGGGTGGACGCTCCCCCGAAAAGAACTGGGCTACGGCACCAATTTTAAACCGCTGATTCATTAACGGAACCACATTTGTATATGTTTTACGGAAATAATTTGGTAACGACACTGATAACCGGTCCGACATCCGATCAGCTAGACCTGTGCCCATGCACCCGCTTCGACACACACACACACACACACACACACACACACACATGCGTTCGATTCGCACACTGTGTCACCGGTAAACAAACTATTGTTTTATATCCATTCACACATGCAGACACACACAGATATAAACTCTCTTATTGCATTTCTTAAATTTTTCCAAATTCTTAATATAAAATATTTGTCAGTCACTTTATTTACCTATACGAGACTAGGCTAGAAAACATACAGTCAGCTACTACAACTCTTCGTGCGCTTAACGATAGAAAGTAACGCCCTATGCATGCATAAACGAATTAAAAGCTGAAACTTTATAGGCTTATTCTACAATATTTCTAGGTTAAGATTCAATTTATCCGGTCTCCGCAGGAGGAAACCCACAACTTCCAGAAAGAAATTTAATCCAGGTATTGTAAACACATCTTCCTTGAGAGATTATGAATTCAAAGGAAATGATGTTGCTATTTCTTTGTTAATCGAAAATTTTGTTAACCTAACATTTTAAACGGGTCATCCTGTTTTCGAAAGCGCATCTTTCTCTGGGAATTTCGTTGGCCTTATGGAAGGAGTGGGTCTGTGATACCTAAATCTAATTCCAATGCAAGAGCTAAAGATTGTGTTCCTTGACGGCAAATTGATCATCATTCCTAGTCTATCTGTGCATCTTGTGATGAGCAAAAAATAGTTTAAAATATTCAGAAAGGACGCCATACAAAAGACATTAAAAAGTTGTTTTGGTGGAATTTTGGATAATAAATGATCGATTTTATTCAGGGGGTTGCTTCCCCGACCCTTGGGCAAAAATTCAAATTATATCGATATATAATTATCAAAGATTCTCGCAGATTCTTTAAGCAGAATAATAACAATTTTGTCTTTCCCTGATATCTCTTAGAGTAATATCTTTCACTTATAAATAAAGGGTTTCCCAATAGGGGTGATATGATTTTGAATGTCCCTATCGGGCTCATTTGAACTGAAATTTTTGACGTCTGCTGTCAGTTGTCATCAGTAAGGTTTGACATTTAATCATGAGTAGTTTCACGCTTCTACAACGTTTGGAAATTGTCCAATTATTTTATCAAAATTCGAGAAGTTTTGTCGGTGTTCAAAGAGCATATCGTGCAAAATATGGCCGTCATTCTGCTCCATCCGCGCTCTCAATTCGTCGAATAATCGATAAGTTGGAGAGTGAATTTACTCTATTGGATACTAAGCCTAAAAATCGTATGCGTACCGCACGTTCTACACAGAATATAGCCGCCGTACAGGCCAGTATCGAGGAAAACCGTGAATTGTCCGTGCCACGCCGATCTCAGGAATTGGGCCTGTCCAGGATGACTACCTGGCGTATTTTGCGATTGGATCTTGGCCTGCATCCCTATAAGATGATTCTGGCCCAAGAACTGAAGCCTAATGACCATCATTTGCGTCGGGAGTTCGCGGATTGGGCTCTGGAATCAATTGAAAATGATACCAATTTTCATCAAAAAATCATCTTTTCTGATGCGGCACATTTTTGGCTCAAGTCTCAGGGGACATTTGGCCGATATATTGTTTAAATCATAAATGGCATAGAATATCCAATATAATAAAAAAGATTTCGATCAATTCCGAATGAATATTCAGTGTTTTTTTTCAATTTCAAAACATATCACCCTTATTGGGAAACCCTTTATTTTTATTGAGTGCTTAAAGACAATATAGCCGCCATCAATTTAACACATTAATTACCTGTTGACGATTTAATATTCAAATTTAACTTAATAGCTTTAATAGCTAATCCAAAATTTCTGTCATTATTTAACAACAACTGAACATACCATCTGATCAAATTTGACCACGACTGGTTAAAAAAACACCATTTTTATGTATTGGATCTATAACTTAATTCGTGCGGTTTGCTAAGAGATGGCGTAACTTGATTATTATTCCATCGTTCCAATATCCCGAACATGCGTTGGAAAGCTACTGTCATTGTGCGTCTTTTTCAGTATATGTCTTTCATTTCAAGCGTAAACAACAATGATTTTTTTCACACAAATATGTCTAACTTTGTGCCTGAAAAAGTGTTTTTGCGGGGAGTTCTTCTTCATTACTTTAATATGAAGAAAACTGCTGCCGAAAGTCATCGTATTTTGGTGGAAGTTTGTGGTGAACGTGCCAAAAGTGGTTTGCACGATTTAAAAGTGGTGATTTTGTCTTGGAAGACGAAGAACGTCCTAGGCAGCCAAAAAAGTTTGAAGATGAAGAACTGGAAGCATTACTCGATGAAGATTGTTGCCAAACACAGGAAGATCTCGCAGAATCTTTGGGAGTCACTCAAGCAGCCATTTCAAAACGTTTAAAAGCATTCGGATACATTCAAAAGCAAGGAAATTGGGTTCCACATGAACTCAAGCCGAGAGACGTTGAAAGGCGGTTTTGCATGTCCGAAATGCTGCTGGAACGCCACAAAAAGAAATCATTTTTGCATCGGATTGTTACTGGTGATGAAAAATGGATCCATTACGACAACCGCAAGCGCAAAAAATCATATGTGAAACCCGGCCAACCAACCAAATCAACGGCAAAGCCGAATATCCATGGCGCGAAGGTAATTCTCTGTATTTGGTGTGGTCAGAAGGGTGTGCTGTATTATGAGCTGCTAGAACCGGGTGAAACCATCAATTGAGAACGCTACCGAACACAATTAATCCGTTTGAAGAGAGCAATAGCCGAAAAACGCCCGGAATATGCGACCAGACACGAGGCAATAATTTTCCATCATGATAACGCTCGGCCCCATGTTGTTATCCCGGTTAGGAACTATTTGGAAAACAGTGGATGAGAAGTTTTATCCCACTCACCTTATAGCCCAGACCTTGTCCCTTCTGACTACCATTTGTTCCGGTCGATGCAGAACGCCCTGACTGGAATACTGTTCATATCAGAACAGGGTATCAAAAATTGTCTTGATTCATTCTTGGCCGCCAAGCCGGCGCAGTTCTTTTGGGATGAAATCCACAAATTGCCAGAAAGATGGAAAAAAGTCATAGCTTCAGATGGGCAATACTTTGAATAATACTATTGTACATGTTATTCTTAAATAAACGTTCAAATTTTGAAATAAAACCGCATGAATTAAGTTATAGATCCAATATTTTAATACAAATCTTTATTATCGCCCTCAAAATAGGATTCTTTTGAGCCAATACAAGCATCCCAACGGTTAATCCAATTTTCCATACACTCCTTATAGGCCTCGGCCGGTATGGCCTTTAGGTCCTTCGGCGAATTTCTTTTTATGGCCTCATTCGACTTATGGCGCATTCCCCGGAACGGATATTTGAGTTTTGGGAACAGGAAAAAGTCACAGGGAGCCAAATCTGGCGAATACGGTGGCTGAGCAATGACTTTTGTTTTGTGTTTAGCCAAAATTTCAGTCCAAATCAGGCTGGAATGTGACGGCGCATTATCGTGTATGGTACGAGTCTGGCGGTGACGTGCTTCATACCCAAAACACGAACCTCAATGTGTTAAGTCGATCCATAAGAGATGTCGAGAGCCTCTGCTACCTCTCTAATGCCAACACGACGATTTTCGAGCACAATTTCCTTTAATTTTTCGATTTTATCGTCGTTAACAGAGGTGGATGGACGACTCACATGAGACAAGTTTTCTACGACCTCACGACCCTCACTGAATGCTTCATACCACTCAAATACTTGCTGTCTCAATAGAGTAGACTCCCCAGAACACTTATACATTTTCAATTTCTCCACAGCTGTGATTCCATTGGAAACACAAAATTTCAAGCAAATTCGTTGTTCAATTTTTTTCCATAGAAAAATCGCCAGACAAACTTTTCGCGTCGTAAACCAATGGCTGTCAAACACACACTAATGAACGTCTCCCGCTCAAACTTCACACGACTGTCAAAGAAGGTGCTACCAACCTAGAAAAAAAACTTTTGACCGTTTCGGTTTACGCGCGCGGTTTAACTGGACCAGTCCGGGTCAAATTTGATCAGATGGTATGATCGATCATAGACCATAGGTTTTAGCTCATAGATAATTAAGTGTAGGTGAATGAATGCAAATGTGCACAGATAGACTCGTATTTATTCGTAAAATCGAGAAAATACTGGGCATAGGAGAGATGAGAGGTGATATAGAGACCAAATTTGGAATCGATGTTGTCTATTGTTAAAACCGATAGGTCATAGTGAGGCAGGTTCACAGCTCCTAGGAGGTACGTAATTTTATACCTATTGGCACGGTATGTAACTTTACACCTACTTGCTTGATTGCTCACAATATTGGAAAATCTTGTAATATACAGGGCGAGGCGCATAAAGAGTTACAGAGTGATAGCACTCAAACTATTGATCATATCCAAAAATGTTTAAGACAAAAGTTTCAGTGTTCGAGAAGGCCGTCATACTCGACCATCCAATTTTTTTATCGGTGGTGGCGCTGAAGCTACGTTAAGGTCAACTCCACTTTTTTAAATGGAACCATGTATTTTTTTGCGATTACATTATTACCGATTTTAAGACGAATTCAGCGACCTACAACACAAGATCATTTTAGTCACGCAAAGTATGAAAATAGTCGAAAAATCATTTGCATTTCTTTTCATTTCTTACGATACCCATGATAATACACATCGACAGGGTATTGTTGACATCGGCAGAAAGTAAGCATTTTCTGTTGAAATATCAGTTAGTCGCGCATTGCCTTCTAATGTGAGTACTTCGGAACGCGAAATGAACGATTTTCAAGAATATTTTGATATGTTGATGGTGCTGGGGGAATGCCGTGAACATTACAGATCGTCTGTTAACTTCGTTTCACTAAAAATTTTGCACAAATTTTATTTTTTAGAAAATAAAACTGGGAGTTATCGGCAATTACAGCTCTGTAACGCCATTTCCACAGGAAATGGAATATCGACCTGAAATTTTGGAACGTGAATACGAAAGTACTAAGGCAGGTTTGTTGGGTGTCGAATATCGAAATAAATACAAAAATTATTTTATGTAATTGATAACATTACCACAAAAAATCTAGAATTTTTTGAAGCGCCACCTATGCATAGTGTCGCACTGTAGGTACTAAATTCAAAAGCGGGCACTGATTGCCGGTAAGAATGATAATCAACAGGTAAACTAAAATGAACGATTCGTAGTGATTCACGTCGATACGAGAAATTCAAATGTTTCGCTCGAAGTCGTTCGTTATCGGCTCCTTTTTTCGAACGATCATATCGAGTATTCTTTTGTTAAATTTCGAATCGTATCGTCTAATTTTTCGAACGAGATCGAGCGAGGTCCTCGAATAACGTCACTGGTGACAGTTCTCACATGACAGCTCTACTCCAGATAACTGAGACAACGCAAACATGGCGGGAGAAGTGAACACGAGCAAAAGAAAATCTTCGAGGTAAATAATGAATTTAAATTTTGTTTTATTGTTTTAGACAAATTTGTCTAAAATTTTATTGATGTTTACTCGTTCTAAAAAAAATTTAAGTCCGCAAAAATTTAGTACGCAATCACCAATAAAAATTTGAATACAATAATAAAATCTAAGATAATAATTGTGCTTAAAATATAAAAATTATGATCGAGAATATGTTTGGGATATTTACATATATAATTTAATCTTCTCAGTGATGAACTTACGAATGAACAAGTTTTATGTGAATCGAAATCATCGGCAAAACGAAGGAAAAAAGAAGTGCTAGAAAGTGTTTTTGAATACGGATACACAGATAGCAAAGAGAAGTATGCGAAATGTAAGGCTTGCTATGCTAATAATTCGGAAATCATAATAAAAATGACGGATGGCAATACAACCGGAACTACTCGACATTTAAAAAAGTTCCATTATGAAGAGTACAAGAAAGCCTTTCCCGATAGCGTAAACAAGTCACCAAACAAAGTAGTTATTTATTAACATTTAAAAATCTTTACTATTTACTTTTAGATACTTCATGGACTAGTCGAAGGAATTTATTAATGCAGTAACGTTTTTGATGGTACTAAAAATGTAAAAATTTTATGAATTTATTCTGAAGAAACAAATTTTATTTATTTATTTTTTTGAGAAAATAATAATGAAAAACTTTCAAATTATTTCAAGTTTCTTACTATTATAAGTTAGTATTATTGCTATTATTCTCTATAAAAAAAAATATTTAGTTTTTTTATAGATGGAAATCATATTTATTTTTTATTTATGAAAAATATAATATTACAATATATTTATCAAAATTAGATAAATGAGTTTGTTCGAAAAAAACTAAGTATATGTGGAAATTGATATAATCTCTCAGCTAAATTTCTAATGTAATAATCTTCAATGAAATACATTTATACTTTTGATTTTTGATTAGAAATTTGATAACAGCATCTTTAATCGTATGGTAGTGGAATGGATTGCGAGAAAATATCTTCCAATAAACTTCTTCGAGGATGAAGTAACTCAAGAATTTGTTGCCTATTTGAACAAAGATGTGAATCTTCCACAAAAAAATGCCCTACAATCAATGATATCTTCGACCTTCAAGGATATGCAAGAAGACGTAGTCAAAACGTTACAAAAAACTGGATCGAAAATATCTTTTACTATAGATAGTTGGACCTCCATAGCTGCCATTTGCTTTTATGGAATCACGGGTTGAATCTTTTTACATATTATGATTGCAAAAATAAGAATGCGAATTTGCATTTCATTTTGTAGTTATAGCTCTTTTAATTACATCATATGACTTTACAATTAGGTCATTATATCGACGGTGATTGGGACTTACAGTCTTTAACTTTGGAATTTACTCCCGCTAATGGTGCTCACGCTGGAAGTGATATTGCGAAGATTTTTCGAAACTTTTTAGAAGAATATCAACTTCAGACGAAAGTGCAAGGAATGACCTTAGATAATGCAGCTAGCAACACAAAATTTATCGCTGAATTTAAATTGCTTATGGACCAGGATGGCATTGAGTTTGATGCTGAAAATCAACATTTCAGATGCATAGCTCACATTGAAAATTTAGCTGTACAAGATTTTCTTAAAGAATTGAGATTGCAAAACGATGATGAAATAGAGCCTGATCATGAAATTGAAGAGGATGAAATAATAGTAGAAGAAGCCGAAAATAAAAATCACTCGCCTATAGGAAAATTGAAAAAGTTGTTCATTAAGTTAAAGTACAGCGAACAACTGCGTCACAAACTACAGTTTTCTTGCATTACGACAAATACAAGAATGATGGCACCGAGTAATGACGTAAAAACAAGATGGAACTCTACTGATGATATGATAGCCAAGGCGCTAAGAATGCAGAAAGCGATAAATCTCTTGTGCATTTCAAATCCAAATCTGCAAAGTTACTGCTTGGATAAAGATGATTGGATTCTTCTAACTGCAGCTCACAAACATCTGAAGCATTTCAAATATGTATCGAAAGCTCTGTCTGGAGAAAAATATGCAACTCTCCCATTAGCTGTTGTAGCCTTCAATTTATTGCTTGATAAGATTGACGATGCGGTTCAAGAACTAGACTATAAGCGTGACGTTACCCTAAATGACCTTAAAATAAAAAACGCGCTATATGCAGCTCAAGCAAAATTGTTAAAGCATTATCGGAAATGTAACTGGGTTTATTGCGCAATTCTAATCCTTGATCCTAGGCATAAATTTGAAGTCTTTGATTTCACAGAATGGGGAAAAAAGATGAAAGCAGAGTCTGTGAAAAAGTTTGAAGAAATATACAGAGAGAAATACTACGTTGCATCTCAAGAATCCGTTCAAATTAAAGTCTCAGTTAAGCAACTTTCGGAAAACGAAACAAGTGAAGATGAGATAGATTTACATCAACACTACAGAAACGGTTCTTCAAAAACGAAGTATCAAGGAGCTGTACGTGGACGCAAAAAAACGCAAGAAGATTGGAGAAAAGAAATTGAGGAATATACTATGTCAGATCGAGCTCATGAGAATGCTGATATTCTTCTCTGGTGGAAAAATCATCAATCGATTTATCCCAATTTATCACGTATGGCTCGCGATTTTCTTAGCATTCAAGCAACGTCTGTACCTGTGGAACGCCTCTTTTCCCGCTCTTCCTTATTAATCCGAAAACATAGAAATAGGTTAAAAAAAGATATTGCTCGCGAACTTCTATGTATAAATGACTGGACGACGAGAAAGATATATTCTACTTTCAAGTGCATTCAATCTTCATCTTGAAACCTGAATAATATTATATTACTTTATATAATGCAATCATACAATTAATTTCTGCAACCTTCACTATTCATCATTATTATAATAAGAAAAAAATATATCACAAAATCTCAATTAAGCTTTAGATTTCTTTCAAAGTAAATTTAAAATTGCAAATCGAATGTTACTAATATTTGAATAGTGTACCCTACGAAAATATCTTGTAAATAACCTTTTCTTTCGTAGATAAAATAAATTCTAGAAAATATGAAAACTTCGAACTATTTTACTAAAGTTTCTTAAGGTAGTTGTCATTCAAGAAAATTAGACCTCAGGCAAAAATAGATAATTTTGCTTTCAAGACTAGCAATATTATTATTGAAGGGCTATTTTGGAAGAGAAAAGATTAATTTCCATGACAAAAATTTGAAATATAGAAAAATAATTTTATTAATAAATTTTATTTTTGCCCCGACTTTTTTTCTTATCACTTCTTGCCAAATTTGAAATAATAATGCGATTTTAATAAATTACAAATCAATTTTTCAAGAAAAAGATTCCCTACAACTTAACCATTTCCAATTTTCGAAAATGAGTAAATTATTATCAAATTCAGCAATTTGTTTATAAAAATTTCGCTTTGGAAAATGTTTTTTTAATGTTTTCAGCCATTAAAGAATTTATTTTTAAAACTCAGAAATGGTAAATTTTTTGGGAATCTTTTCTCTGATAAAATTATTCATGAATTATTAGAATCGCATAATTTTTTAAAATTTGGTAATAAGCGCGAAGAAAAAAAGTTGGGTCAAAAATAAAATTTATTAATAAAATTATTTTTCTGTGTTTTAAATTTTGTTAATGTAAAATGATCTTTTCTGTTTCAAAATATAAATAGCCCTTCAATAATAATATTCCTATTCTTGAAAGCAAAATTATCTATTTTTGCCTGAGGTCTAATTTTTTTGGATGACGACTACCTTAATTAAAAAATTTAGTTGTTACTATACTTAAAATAAGGCTTTTCTACATTAAGTTCCCTGAGGAAGATGTATTTTAGGCACTTGGACTACTAGATATAAGTTTTAGAATGACTGGACCACTGAAATACCTTTCGGATATCTTAAATTTTAGTTCTCAGCTTAAGTTCCCTGAGGAAGATGTTTTTTAAGCACCTGGACTACTATATAATTTTCAAAATGACGGGATCTCTAAAATATGAACTAGGTATCTTAATTTTCAGTTCTCAGCTTAAGTTCCCCGAGGAAGATGTTTTTCAAGCACCTGGGCTACTAAATATAATTTTCAAAATGACAGGATCTCTAAAATATAAACCAGGTATCTTAAATATCTGTTCTCAGCTTAACTTCCCTGAGGAATGTGTATTTTAAGCACTTAGATCACCTGGTTTACTTCTTACAATAACGAGCTCTTTGAAAAATCATCACTAATACTTCGTCGCATTCAAATTAATATTTTCGCTGAATACTTTAGCTGAATTTAGTAACCTCATAAAAAATATATTCATCGTGCCATCTGTTTCTTTATTTTCTCATAACCTGCCTACCTTACCGACTTTCACGCTTTTTTGAAACCATACACCACTCTTGTCTTCCTACATTGCATGCTGATATGAGTACGCTCTGAAATTAGCGTTCTTCTGACAAATTTTTTTTCTGTTAAATTCGAGTTCTGGCTATTGATCCCCTACCGTTCGTTTCAATGAGATGAACCGAGATGACAGTTCGATTGTCAAGACGATAACAAAAAATATTTCGGTCGTTTCTCGGATCGTGTCGCTCGAATGAATCACTAACGATTCGTAAACCTCGTCGATGTAACTCGCATTTGTAACAATGAATGAATATCACGATAACATTTATTAATTCAAATGATGAAATACCTGTAAAATGCGAACGAAAAATCACGAAAAATCTACATTATCACTGTCAATCTTGGAGCTCCCCTTTTTATCGACAGTGCTGTTAGGCGGCGCAAACTTTACTTCTGTTCTCGTCCGCAATACAGAGGACAGAGGTAACTATATAGACAGGTGATGTACGAGGTTATGTGCGTCGGTATTTCTGTAGGAATTATAAAACTTTTTTTCATTATACATTCAACGCTTTTGTCACGACTTTTCATTCCTACTTTCTAGTCATTTCCCAAAATATCCCCGCTTTTATCCAACTTGGAATTTTAAATGTGGGCAAAAAATCGATACGCATGGAACTCAATTCATCAGCTGATGTGGTTAATCCATGGCCTTAAGAATCTTACAACGACACAAGTTCCATCCCTATCTTATGTCATTACAACAGGATTTGTACGACAATGATTTCCTAAAACGCGTCAATTTCTGTAATTGGATTCGTAGCAAAATGCGCACAGATTTCTCATTTTTAGGTCATGTGCTTTTTTCTGATGAAGCTAACCTCGCAAATACGGCAATTGTGAATAGGCATAATATGCCTATATATACTTATTGATGGATGGATGAGAACTGTACCATTTCAACATCCGTGGTCCATTAATTGTTGGTGCGGCATTGTCGGCGATCACGTCATTGGTCCATATTTTTTTGAAGGTTGCTTGACTGGGCAAGTTTACGCAAACTTTCAGCAAAATGTACTGCCGCAATTAATGGAAAAGGTGCCCTTGTATGTTCGCATAAACAAGTGGATGCAACACGACGGTGCACCACCTCATTATGCTCTGTGTTCAAGACAAGTGATGAATGAGATTTTTCACGAAAAGTGGTTAGGACGAGGCGGCCCTGTAGCTTGGTCACCTCGTTCGCCAGATCTAACAACACCAGGTTATAGATTATAGATGGATTATAGAAATTACATCACAAATGTTGGCGAAAGTTAGGCGGTCTTTTCATCAGCGAATTAACATGTGCTTACAAGTCGAGGGTCATCACTTCGAGCATCTTCTGCAGGTAGGCCCAAACCAAGGTTAGTGGATCCTTTGAAAGTGATTATTCCGATATGTTTCGATTTTTCGACTATTTTCATACTTTGCGTGACTAAAATGACCTTGTGCTGTAGGTTCGCTGAATTCGTCTTAAAATCGTCAATGTCAGCAAAAAAAAAATACATGGTTCCATTTAAAAAAGTGGAGTTGACCTTAATGTAGCTTCAGCGCCTCCACCGATAAAAAAAATAGGGTGGTCCAGTATGACGACCTTCTCGAATACTGACAATTTTGTTTGAAACATTTTTGGATATAATCAATAGTTTGAGTGCTACCGCTCTGTAACACTTATGTGCCTCACCCTATATATATACGAGGTCTGTACGGAAAGTATTGGGCCTACCTTTATATCTCCGCGCCATAGTGTGCGAGCGACCTCTGCGGGGCATGAATGTCAACAGTAAAGCCTCACGAACCTATCGGTTGCTTGCTGACATCTTCTGGACGTATAGTTCATGCGCAGCGTGTCTTTGTTTACAAAGCTATTTTTGAGTTCGGCGGATTTTGTGATTGTTAAAAATGACTGAAAAACAAGATCATCGAATTTGCATCAAATTTTGTTCTTTACTCGGAAAAAACGAATTCGGAAACTATTCAGATGATGCAGAAGGCCTTTGGGAATGAGTGTATGAGCATAACACGAATTAAAGAGTGGTATAATCGTTTCAAAGGAGGCCACACTTCTGTTGATAGTGATTCTCGTTCTGGCCGACCTTCGACGACAATAACATTGAATGACATTGAGCGGATGTGACTTGCGATTGGAGGTGATCGTCGATTAACTGTTCGTGAACTAGAAAATGATCTCGGAATACCGAAAACTACTGTTTGAGAAATTTTGAACAAGATTTTAGTAATGACTCGCGTGTGTGCTACTTCGACTTAATTTTTCTGTTTTTTCCTTTTATTTCTTCTTTTTACCTCTTGTAGTTATAGCTGTCGATGGTCAATTTTCATATTTTTCGCAAGTATTGGGCTTAATAAAAAGATTGTTATGAAAATAAGTTTTGAAGCTAGATTTGTCAATAAATTGGTACATTTTAAAATATTTTTTCAAATCACTAAATGATTCTCCAGTAAGAAAGTCTTGACATATTTCTGCAATTTTAGTGTTAATATTTAATATTTTGGCTTCTGAAGTTTTTCTAAAATGATCTACGTTGTCTGGTGCGATTACTCGATTCAAATTTCTTCATTTTAAAGGTTTTACCTTATTTCTAGATTTTTCTTGTTTTTTTCTTGTAAACATTTTCTTGGTAATCATTTTTTCATTAGAAGTCATAAAAGTATCACTATCAGCGACTTGTAAATCTTTTGATTCCTCTTTGTAATAATCAATAGGATTTCTTGAAAGAGCGTCTGTATTTACATTTATTTTCCCTTCCCTGTAAACTACATCAAAATCATATTCTGCGAGTTTCGATCTCCAATTTTCAACATCTCCTATTGCAAATCCTGAAGCATCTGTTGTGAGTATGAAAGTTTGAGAAAAATCGGGTCATTGTAAAAGTGGTCTCATAATTTTGCTTTAAAAATATCGAAAGCTGTTTGTTGTTTTTTAGTCCAATTAAAAGGTATATCTTTTTTTAGAAGTATATTTAAAGGACTTGCAATTTATGAGCCTAAAAATTGTTAAACATTTTTCTGTGTTTTCGGGACTGGAATTGTTTCACAGCTATTACTTTTTTTGGATCTGAACGTACTTCATTCTTATCAATTATATGACCTAAACATTATACTTCCGGTCGTGGAAATTCGCATTTGTCTGGTTGTATAAGTCTTTCTGCTAAATTGCTGAATTTAATTTCGTGCTTTACTACAGTATTTGCATTTATAACTATGTCATCAAGGTATGAAAAAAGTTTTATTTCGATTAATCCAGTTAATGTTAAATCCATGGATCTTTAAAACGTGGCTGGCACTGTTTTTAAATCAAAGGGCATTCTATTGAACTCATAATGACCGTGAGGTGTAGAAAGTGCGGTTTTATGAGAGTCCTTTGGGTCCATATTTATAGGGTAAAATCTGGTAGCTAAATCAAACACTGAAAAATATTTCGTTGATCCTAGAGAATTAAGTATATCGTTTATATTAGGTAGAGGATACGAATCTCCAATTGCCTTTTCACTTAATTCACGAAAATCAAGAACCATTCTCTATTTTATTTTGTCTTGAGTATCAGGGTTTTTTGGGAACTATTAATACTGGAGTGTTATACAGTGATTGTGAAGGTTTAGTTATTTTATTTTTAATTAATTCATCGACTTGTCTTGTAATTTCTTCTTTATGAACAGGGGGAAATCTGTATTGTCTTGAAAAAATCAGAAAGTCATCTATAGTTGGAATTGAATGTTGTAATACATTGGTAACTTTAATTGGTTCTCCTGGGATTTGAAATCTATCTGAATTATTTCTAGTTAGTTTTTCTACATGTTTGTATTCGTCTTGATTCAGATGGTCTAATCGCAGAAGCTTTTTAATATATTCTGCTCTGTCTTCGTCTGTTAAATTATAAAATTTGCATGAGTTAATCAGAGAATTGTCCGTTTTAAAAAAGTTATTCAATATTTTACTGGATAAATATCCGCTATTTGTTTGTTTAAAATGATTTAAATTTTCAATTGATTTATTACAATCTGGTCCATCAAAGTCTTCTAAATTAACTAGTGAAACTGAAAAATTAACTATTGTAACTATTGTTACTAGTATTCCATTTGTGTTTGCAAATTTTAATTAAGCTTTCCCTTGTGATTTTTTACAACTGCGTCTCCTACGTAACCTCCATCTTTGATATGTAATCGAAGTATATATCGCTCATTTTTTTCTGTATTTTTATTTGAACGTAAAATGTTGTCATTTTTTGAGCTGGAATAGTTAATGTATTTGTAGATTTGAAAGGGTAACAGTTGTTCTCAAATTCTAAGCATTTTAATAGTATATTACGTGCCTAGGCGCACAATGAGGGTTATTGCGTGACGAGCGACAATGCTTGCAGGAGATCGAAGCCGAGGCGCGATCAGTCCTGCGAGAATTGTCGCGAGTCTCGTAATTTCTCGAATTGTGTGCATTGGCACGTATTCTATTTTATGTGACTTCGGTGCGGATACGAGTTTTTATGCGCACACTCGAATCTAATCTAGTATTGTAGTTGTTTGCGGCACTAGTCATTACACTTGATATTTCGCGACTAGTAATAGAGCATGCGCAGTTCAAATGTACAAGGCTTTGTCAGTAGGGTTCTAACGCTGTACGAAGAAGAAGAAGAATAAGAAGAAGATTCTGCTCTGCTGTAAGACTATATGCGCATGCGCAGTTCAATTTTTGCATTATATTCCTGTGTAAAGTAATACACAACATTCCGTTACTCTCAGCTGTAACGGAAAAACGAGTTTCCGCGCCGGAGGCACATAAATTCTTATTTATATTTACGTTATTGTCATGAAAACATTCTGATCCTAATAATCCATCTTCTTGAACTGGGACTTCATTGGAAATAATGTTAAGTATTGTTGGATGCGCAAAAATATTTATTTTTACTTGTCCCAATGTGTCAGTGTACTTGTTCTGGGGAGAACTTTGAAGTTTCCCTGATGAGGTGGTTGTAATTGTTTATTTGGTCTATTTGGTTTATTTGGTTTTTTACAGTAATTGCAAATTATTTTTGCGCAAGTTGAATTTTATTGAGTGTTATTATTATTTTGTAAATATCTATTTTCATATTATTTATTTCGATTTTGGAACTTTCCTGAGTTATAATTTGTATACTTTCCTGGATTCAGTTGTCTATTATTATTATTAACATTGTTATTATCAGGTGTACAAATAAGTTTCCAACGTTTGACAAAAGTTGGCGTCACCAGTAAGTTTTGTATGAAATTGACAGATGTAAAACGTCACTCTCGAAAGGTTGAACATCTGTCAACAACGTACCCTTTAAATATTAGTGAATTTTTATTGGTATAATATATTCTTTTGTGTGCGAAAATGTCGAGTTTTGAGCCGAATAAACGTCATTTGCGGGAACTTTTAATTGACTTCTTCAATTTGAAGAAACCTGCTGCTGAGGCGCATCGATTGCTTGTAGAAACATATGATGGGGCTGCCTTAAGTAAAAGAAGATGTCGTGAGTGATTTTAAAAGTTTAAGAACGGTGAATTTGACATCGAAGACAAAGAACGTAGCGGAAGGCTGAAAGTGTACGAAGACGCGACATTGGAAGCATTACTCTATCAAGATTCGTGTCAAACGCAAAAACAATACGATGGACAATACTTTGAATAAAACATAAGGTTCCGTTCTTTCACAATAAATGCCCAATTTTTGATAAAAAAACGGCGGGAACTTATTTGTACACCTGATATTATTGTACAAATTTCTATAAAAATTATTGTTTTTTTTTGTATCCTTGTTGTAAAAAATGATGATTATTATTTCTATAATTGTTTTTTTCTATTTTGTAATAAAATTTCGTGGTATTGCTAAAATTATAATTTTTATTTCTTAAAAAATTGTTATTTTGGAAAATATTGTAATTGTGCTTTGTAAAATTATTATAACTACTTCTTTGACCATTGAAATGATTAAATCTTTGTTATTATTATTATTATTTTATTATTATTATTATTATTCCCGGTCCTGCATTGGTTTCTTCGGAAATCGATCAGGGGGCCCTAGAACAGGTCACCGGGCGCGTCCTCAGGTTGCGGATAGAGGGGCCCTGTACCGAGGGTTACTGCTGAATACGGATAATGTTCCAGGGATGGTCCCGAAGGAATAACCCCCAAGCCAAGGTGTTAACTACCGTGCCGAGGGCTGCATGGCACCAGGGAGTGGTGTCTCACACGGTGTCTCTAGGAAACCAGGCCACCTCCTAGAGTATTGAGGCCTTACCCCTGCATGCGGGGCTCTGCAGGGGCGGACCGAATACTTCCGTAGCTAATCGTGGGAATAAAAATGGAGTTTAAAAATTTAAATAAAAGTGTATGTGAGGAGTTATTTGGAGGGGAGCTAGATGTGACGGAGAAGACGCTGGATCCGTTCGAGAGCGATAAGTCCCAGGTACGCCAGTACCGGGACTGGCTCCATGAAAGAAACGAGAAACAGCTGGAGTTGTTACAGAAGGTGGATTTGGCCCTGGAGAAGATGGAGAACTTCGCCAGGACCAAGAAGAACATGCACCTCCCTATCAGGGATGGAATCCAGGAGGCAAAGAAGGAACTCGGGGCGCTGCGGTATGACATCGAGGATACCGTCTGCTACCTCGACTCCTTCGAGTACCTTATGAGAGACCTGCTGGTGAGAAAAATAAAGGAGGTAAAGCCACCCAAAAACAAGGGAGCTTTGGACGAGGGTAGCCAAACCCTCCCACAGCCGGCTGCGAGGTCCACGCCGGACACGCGCAAGCGGCATAGAGAGCCGACTATGAGTCCAGAGGTTTCAGTGGTGAAGAAACCGGCGGAGAAGAGGCCTAAACCCTCCAATAAAGAAGAGGAGTGGGTGGAGGATTCTTCCAGGAAGAACCTCCAGAAGAAGAAGAGAAAGAAGGCCGAGAAAACGCCTAAGAAAAACAGTCATCCGCGCTCAGAAGCGGTGCTCATTAAACTAGGAGAGGGAATGAGCTACGCTTCCATCCTGCGCGAACTGAAGAAGAGCGTCAGCCCTGAGGAACTGGGCGCAACAGTCCAGGGAATCAGGGAGACGCGCTCCAAATACCTGCTCACCTTCTGGGATCAGATTCGAAAGGGGCGTCCGAGGTGACGGCGTCTCTAAGCAGGATGATGGCCAACATTGAGGGCCCTCGTCCTAGCGTGAGGCGCCTGTTGCTCCGCACCGCTGAGTCCATCATGCTTTACGGAGCCGAAATATGGGCGAATGCTATGCGATACAAAAAGTACCCCAAGCGTCTGTCCGCTGTACAGCGGAGAGGGGCTCTTCGAGTGACGAGCTCGTATCGCACGGTCTCGGAGCCTGCAGTTTTGGTGATGGCGGGGGTCATACCGGTGGAACTGCTCGCCCAAGGGCGAAAGTTCGTCGACGAAATGGAGGGCACTCTCGGTCGAGACAAAAGCAGAGAAGTCGCCAAAGAACAAGCGCTTGGCGCTTGGCAAAGACGCTGGATGGAGGATACGCGTGGAAGGTGGACGGCAAAGCTCATTGGCGAGCTGTCCACATGGTTCAACCGTCGGCATGGAGAGGTTAATTACTACCTCACCCAGATGCTGACGGGACATGGACTATTCTGCGCGTACCTCCACAGGATGGGAAAGGTGGGGAGCCCGCAGTGCAGGTACTGCGGGGCCCCAAAAGATGACGCGCTCCACACCTTCTTCCACTGCGGAGGTGGGTGCTGGAGCGCGGCCGTATAGATGAAGCACTGGGTAAAATATCGCCAGATAACATCGTTGGCGTGATGCTCCATTGCGAAAAGAACTGGACGATGGTCGCCGGCTTTGTCCAGGATGTCCTGCTAAAAAAGAAGCAGGACATGCTGAACGAGGCCGGATAAAAAAGTAGAGAGAAGCAAGGAGGAGAGGCCAACATCGCCTCAAGATGGCCCCCACCCCGAAGTGATGCCTAACGGCGGTCCCGGGGTGGGAACCCAAGGCCTAGAGACAGGGAGGGAGTTTTAGTGGGTAGGGCTGCGTGAGCAGCAGAGTCCCACACACCAGGGGGACACGGAGTCCCCTTGACGGTGCATAAGGCATTTCTCCCTTCCTCAAAAAAAAATATATATTATTATTATTATTATTATTTATAACTATGGCTGGGATCCGGAATGGACCCTGATGCTTGGGTATTCCCGTTGCAGCACCAACTAAAAACCTCAGGCTCGACCTCACATCACGGCTACGTCTATGGAGAAGTAGCCGGTGAGAGTCTGGTGTTTGTCCCTGACTGCTGGACAATAGCAAAGTATATGGGTGGAAGTTTCGTTTTCCTTCCCATATAGTTGGCAAAATGGACTTTCTGCAACCCCTATTTTATGCTCTGGGAAATCACCTAGGAGATGTTTGTGACCCACCTTCCAATCTTCCATGGTTGACAAGCTTACCTTGTACTTTTTGTCGAATGGGTACTGTGGAGACGTCCTATCTCTCACCATTTTCATGATCGGTCTCTTCGCGATGTTGAAATTGGTTCTCAGTTTCCTTGAGATCACTTTGCTGCACGGAAAAAATAAGTTCATCAAAATTTATTTAACTAGTCAACCACTTTTGGATAGGGCACTACATTTTTTTAATTTCCAGCACTTTTAAGTAAAAAGTCATAAACTTTGTCGAAAAATCGAAAAAAGTTATATAAATTGTCAAGAACTAGTACAATAATAGCAGTTTTCCAATTTTTATTGAATAGTTCTTGATAAAATTATGAAAAAGTATCTGACTGTCGGAAAAAGTTCTCCAAATTTTAAAAGTCCGGGAATGAAATAACCTTCTCACACAGAAATGAATAAGTATGATACGAGCTAACGAAAGAGTCTTTGACTGTTCGCTAAAGTTTCTCGAATTGCCTGACGCACCACGTTGCGCAGTTGTTAATGTGTGATAGAGTTCAGGTTTTATTTTGATGAAAATCATAATTTTCGATAGCGGCGCTGGTTAGTTGCTTAGGAATAAAATGCGTTATACGTTAGGTTAGGCGTTCGAATCCCGCAGCGGCGGATATAATTTTTAAGAAGCGTTATAAATGCATACGATGACATGTATATATAGTGAATATGAGTTTGGTCGAAATGATTTTCCATAAATAAAATAAAATTAAGTTTAAGTAATAAATAAAACGGTTAGGAAATAATCCACGTAAATTTTTTTTTTCAGGAAACGCAAGTTCGCTAAATTTTCATGAACAGTTAATGAAAGTTTCTCCAAGTGGCTTCGAAACTTTCATTTGCGAGTTTTATAAAAACTCTAGAACTCTGCCGTCAAATTTCCTCCGAGAGTCAACGGAACTTTCTTGAACTATCTTCGAAACTTTCATACAAGATTGTTATACAAATTCTAGTACTACGTTCTCAGAAATTTAATGAACACTTCAGGATTATTTCTTGAATGTTTTATACTTTTTAAAGAATTGTATATCCAATTTTTAAACGTTGACAATTCTCAATTTTAAAAGACTTTCTGGCCTGTCCAAAAGTGGTTCATTCTAGGAAGCTCGTTTGAGGGGATCGTCTATTCACGCAGGAGAGTCCATTTATATGGATCCTTCCTCTCAAACCGACAGGGCCAGGAACCGCGAACTCAGCCCCTCCACCAACGACAAGGTCCTACAGCTCCTAAGAGGGGAAATCTTTGTTAGTTAGGATTAAAGAAAAAAATTGTTTATTGAGAACTGCTTCTTGAGCTTTACTTGAATGAAAACATTTTCAAGTTGTCTGACCTGACTTTTTACAGATTATTATGTGTACAAATAAGTTTTGAGGGTGTTTTTGGTGTGTTTGAAGCTTCATTCAGAGAAATTGATACAATGTATGTTATTCAACGTTTTTTTTTCAACCTTCGGACGCGTGAGGACGCGGTGTGGAGCAAAAAGCATCAGGGGACCTTGAGCAGGTTCCTTGATGCCGCATGAGTGGAAACAGTGTGAATGCGGGGGGCCCCTTAATCGGGGTATCAACCCAAATGCGCATGCGGCGGTGACGCTAAACTTCCCTCGTGCCCTTCTCGCGGTCACATTACATCCACATGCATGATACCGACACCCACACATACCAGTACGAATGCGTGGCCGAGTGAATGGGCTGCGGCCGGCGCCTGGTGGATATTCCCGATAGACTAGCCAAGGGAGGAGTAGTAGCCTCCCGACCAGGGTAGGACGCGATGTCAGTACCTTACCTCTGTGGAAGTAATATGGGTAAATGTAAGTCCCTCCGGTGTTCGGCCGCGAAGGGCAAAGATCCCGTGAAACCACATGTTAAACTGGGAAAACCGCTCACGTTTCTACTGTCTGGAGCCAATTTCGCGGTTGAAATCATGGACGCCCGGGCGCAGGAATGAAGGATTACCTGGTCAGTATTTCCTTATACCCGACGCTGCGTAGGATAAATCGCACACCGTCTAGCCTGAAGTCCGGGTCAGGTTTCGGGGCGGACCCGGCACCGCTCGGTCGATAGGGGTGACGTTAAACCTTTAGCATCATTATGGCGCGGGCCTATCCCATAACCTTTTTTACTAGCTTCATTTAATGTGCCGATAGGATCGACCATCCGATAAGCCGCTTCTCGGTTTCGGTGCACATAACTAGGGATCTATACAGGCGGGGATAGTAGCCCTACTGCGGTAGGGCTCCCATGATGGGCGAACCGTCTTAAGACACGACGAGATTAATATGAATTTTGAAAACAATAAAGGAGATAAAGCGGTGAAGGCGCCTGATGCGCACTCACACACTCCTCCAGGGGCTGATGGATGGAAAGACGTCCTTCAGCTCCTGAAGGAGCAAAGTAAGAAAATGGAGAGGTTGGCCAGGGCTCTCAGCGTTATCCAGCAGGGTATGCTGAGAAACAACCCTGGCCATGTTAAGGACAGTGTGAGTGAGGCTACGGAGGTGTTGAGCGAAATGCTCAACACCCACAAGTGCTTACTAGAGAGCGGGGTGGAAATCCAGAATAGGATGGAATCCCACCCCGCCGTCAAAAAGATGGGTATCTTCCGGAGACTGCGCTCTGCGTCTCTGGGAGATACCCCAAAAAAGCTGACAAAGGGGGAGAAAAGGGTTGCTCCTTCTCCCCCCGAAGATCGGCTTCCCAAGAAAGGGAAGGGCGGCATATCGCCAACTTACGCTGTGGCAATGCGAATGGCAGCTGGTGGAGAAGAAAAAAAAGAAAAAAAGAAAAAAAGAGAAGAAAAAAGAGGTTCCTATGCCATCTGCGCAGGAACCTAAAACAAAGGTGAAGTTTGCGAGGCGCTCTCCGGCCGCACGGTCGGGCGACGCTATCAGGGTGTCGGCGAAGGATGGACAGTCCTACGCCGATATCCTGAAGGCTATGAAGGCGAAAGTAAACCCCCAAAACGCAGGGGCGGAGGTCCTCTCCATTCGGAGAACCAGGAGGGAGGAGATTCTCCTGGTCCTCAGAAAGGGGGGTGACGTCTCGACCTTCGAAAAGGCGCTTGACCAGGCGGTCGGAGAGAAGGCCGAAGTTAAATCTTTGGTCTCGAAGAGGTCCCTTGAAGTTAGGGACCTCGACGAGACAGTCACAAGAGAAGAGGTTGTTGCCGCACTTTGCATCGCACTGGGCAAGCCAGACCTCGGGGACCAGTGCAGGCTGTACAAACGCTTTGGCGGTGTGCAGACTGCGGTGGTCCGTTTAACCGAGGCGGACGCCCGGAGCTTGCTCGGGCTTGGTAGACTAAGGGTAGGGTGGGTGAACTGCCGCATCCGAGAGCATGTCGAGGTTGCCCGGTGCTTCAGGTGCCAGGGATACGGCCATGTGTCGCGTGGCTGCACGCTTCCAGGCAGGACGGATGCCTGCTGGAGGTGCGGGGGCGAGTCACACGTGGCCAAGGAGTGCAAGGCTCCCCCTCGGTGCCTGACTTGTACTGATAGGGGCGAAAAAGATGTCACCCATGCTTCGGGGAGCGGTTCTTGACCAATATTCAGGGCGGCGCTCCGGAGGTTGAGAGGTGGAAAGTGAAATTTCTACAGTTCAACCTCGGGAGAGGGAAGGAAGCCCAGAACCTTCTGATGCAGACTGCCAGGGAGAGGAGAGCCGATGTGTTGCTCATTAGTGAGCAACACAAATGGTCCGAAAACTCTGCTTGGTACCAGGATGCATCAAGGAGGGCTGGGATCCTTGTCTGCAGCCCTGATTTGAGCATCGCGGATTTCTTCGAGACCGACGCGGGGTTCGTTTGGGTAGAGGTGGCGGGGGTACGTGTGTACAGCTGCTACTTCTCCCCCAACGATCCTTTCGAGATCTTCGAGACCCAGATCCTCCTCCTTGAGGAAAGCCTCAAAGAGGCTAGTGGGCGGCCCCTTATCGCGATAAGGGGCCTTAAAAAGGGGCAATAAATGCGGGTGACTTTAATAGTAAGTCGCCCGAGTGGGGAGAAGCCCGTCTGGACAGGAGGGGAATCTTGGTCGGTGAGATGGTCGCCAGGAATGACCTGATTGTATTGAATCGGGGCAGGGATTTAACGTTCAGACGAGGAGCGGGGGGGGGGGGTCGATTATCGACCTCACGATTGCCGCGCCCCGTCTTGCCTCCAGGATAGGCGACTGGTGCGTCCTCGATGTAATAACATTAAGTGACCACCAGTGCATTGAGTTTAGCATCCAGGAACGGAGTCACCCAGTGAATACGGGAAGGGGCGGCAAGGTAGGAGCCCCTCCTGGAACACAAGACGACTCAGCAAAGACAAGATTCGCGAACATCTTGAAGAAACCAGGCTCATAGATGAGCTTGGTTGGGCAAGGTCTGCTGGGTCGATGGGGGACACTGTGCGGGCGGCGAGGCGGAAAGTGGTCGCAGCATGCGACCACTCTATGCCTCGCCGCGGGCACAGGCGTACCGGGGACTCGATGTACTGGTGGAACGACCAGTTGGCCGTCCTGCGTCGAAAGTGCCTTACAGCGCGGCGGAGTTTTACCCGCTCAAAGGGTGATCCTCTGCTGCGCGAGGCATGGAAGAAAGCAAAATCAGCTCTGAGGCCGACTTCAGTGCTGGAAAGACTTGATCGGAGAAGTCGAGAAGGATCCATGGGGTCTCGCCTTCAAAATAGTCACTAAGAGATTGGTGACTAGAAGAAAGACCCCGGGCCTGGATAGTGCCGATCGTGTCAAGTACATCGTGCGAAGCTTGTTCCCGCATGTAGAGCCGTTCCAAAGACAGGACCGAAGTTCCTGCGTGGTCCGGAGCGAAGAACTCTTCACTCTCGAAGAACTAAAGAGAGCGGGTGGAAGGCTCACCGCAAACACAGCGCCGGGGATCGACGGGTTGCCAAACGAGATCCTCAAAGAGGTGATCGGGGTATACCCGGAGATCCTACTAGAATTCTTCAACTCCTGTCTTCGGGAGGGGAGGTTCTTCGCAGACTGGAAGAAGCAGAGGTTGGTCCTGCTGAGGAAAGGCAACAAACCTCTAGGGGATACCTCATCGTATAGGCCAATATGTTTATTGGATACGATGGGGAAACTTCTGGAGGAAATGATCCTACAAAGACTACAGGGTCACATGGTCCGCGAGAATGGTCTCTCGGAAAACCAGTTCGGCTTTCGGAAAGGCAGGTCCACAGTTGACGCCATCCAGGCCGTGGTGGACATCGCCACTAAAGCAAGAAGAGGAACTGGTAAGCGTAAGGGATTCTGCGCGTTGATCAGCATTGACATACGCAATGCGTTCAATACAGCGAGGTGGAACATCTGCATCGAGGCGATGGTACGGTAAAAGATTCCAGACTACCTGTTACGAATGATAGATGACTATCTGAGCGTTTAGAACGTCATGTACGACGATTTCCTACGCATGGAATTGCCTGCTGGAACGAGCATCATCGGCTTTGCGGATGACGCATTTGTCGTGTGCGCCGCTGATGACGTCAAAATCCTTGAGCTGAGGATCAATGATAGTCTGTGGTGGGCAAAGCGTTCGTTAGATAGCAGATGCCTGAAAATGGCCCCTGAGAAGACCGAGGCTTTGCTGGTCACAGACAGGAGATCCTTCAAATACCCGAGGATCGTTCTCGGGGAGCATGAAATCAAGTGGAAAAAGAGCATTAAGTACCTGGGTGTGCAGTTGGATCGAAGGATGGAAGGCGCAGACTCGTCCAGAAATGGCAGACGAGATGGCATGGTGACCAAACCGGGAGATAGACACACCGTCTGATCCCGGAGCTCGCCACCTGGCTGAATAGAAAGCACGTTCGAGTCGGCTTTTACCTGGCGCAAGCGCTTTCGGGCCATGGTTGCTTTAATGCGTACCTAGAGCGCTTCAAGAAAAGAGACGATGAGTCGTGCCGCTACTTCGGGCGGTGCATTGGTTCGTGAGAGGGGCCGAGCATTGTCGTGCTGAAAGATCACTTTGTCATGTCTTTTGACATATTGGGGGCGTTTAAACTTCAATGCTCGGCTCAATTGCATCAATTGTTGTTGGTAACGTTCCACAGTGATGGTTTCGTTAGGCTGGAGTAGCTCGCAGTAGACCACTCCGAGCTGATCCCACCAGATGCACAGTATTAGCTTCTTGGAACCCTTGAAACACCGGAACCAATACTCACATGTTTTTATTGATGGAGCATGTTTCCCAATATGTTTTACATAGCAATCGATGTCCTTCAGCTGCACTTTTCTTCACGTTAAAGCAAAAAAGCAGCGCTTCCCGCAAATCTTGTTTTGTTGGCAAAAAAGTTGACATGATTAGAGCACAAAGAAGGCGTGTTGTTTACACTTCAGCGAAATGCCACATACTGATTATTAGAGGAAAATGGTGATGCTTTAAAATGAATATTGTTACAAGATGGACCGATGCGATTCAATACCAGTTACGACATCTTTTGTCCATCCCTCAAAACTTATTTCTACACCTAAAAAAAAAACAATTTCATCTTCACGTGCTATATCAAACCGAGTAACTTTACGATTTTTATTATTACTTGGTTTGTCAGTTTTTGAGTATTCAATTTTTTTCGCAGTGCAGAATTTGCAGCTAATCTTTGTTCTATATCAACATTGTCTGTAATAAGTTCCCTAAATGTATCCTTTGCTTCTACACGCATTTTAAATTCAGGACGCAAACCGCGTATAGAACATTGAATTACATCTCTTTCAAGATTTTGTTTGAAAGCATTATCTACCCGACCGCCATTATTAAGCTTGTGAGCATCTTCAATTCTAACAGAAATTTCTTTAATTCTAACAGCATGGGAAAGAACATTTTCTCTTTCACACATGAATGTATTATGTCTACATATGTATTATACCCTGTAACAGTACTTACATGTGCGCAAAAACTGAAATGAAATCCGCTTCTTTTTTATGAATTTTCACTTAGTACACTGAGTATTAATTAAAGTCTTATCTAAACTTGAATCATCTAGCTGAAGAGTGTCATCCAATTCTTGTTCAGTAGGGAATAGCTTACGAATATTTTGGTACATATTATCGGATAAATTTTCTCTATTTTTGATTGATCCTTTTATTTTCAAAAAACTTTTTTGTTTTTGATCAACTATATTTGCAAGCTAACTATCCTGTTCAGGTTGACTACGTGTAATAGCCTTTGGTGCGGATTGTACAGGTGTATTTGGTTTTGACATTGAGTCATTATTAATTTACAATTTCTTTTTTATTGAGCGTTTTCTAAAATTTTTTATTGTTAATTTAATTATTAATTGTTTATAACAATAAAAAACTACATATAAGATTTGTTTCTGAATAAATAAAATGAAGTTATTAAAAATTGAATCTAAATTGTTTAATTACTTTTATTTGTTTATAACAATAAAATTTGCAATTGTTTATTAGGAAATAAAAGAAAGTAAAAAATATATAATTCGATCAAATATTAATAAATTTGTATAGTCTGAATTGATTATAAAATGTAGCACCTTCACGGTACGAGCATTATACGCTTACCTGAGTATGGCGCAGCTATAAACATTTTACATGTAATCGGCCCTGAAGAAGTTTTCAGATATGTAAATTCACCGCTTCATTTGCATTCCACACTCGTACATGGGACATTTAATATACGTGCAGAGCTAATCTATATTTTTGCACTTGAAAAAATATCATATTTTGCTGTATTTAACAGATTATTACTTAGTTATCAATAAAGGTCCTAGGGGGGTATGTATGCAAAAGTTGCTCCTGCTCGTATCCGGTTGATATTAACACCATAGATGGGTATCCATGTGACATGAAATCCCTCCAAAGGAGAAACTCCAATATTCATTTTTGAGGGAGTTATGGAGAGGGCAATAAAATCGAAAAAGTCATTTTTCTTGAGAACGGCTTGACCGATTTGGATGAAATTTATATATGTTATAGACACTATCAAGACCTTTTAGATAAATAAGTTTCAATTTTTTCCCGCGAAAAATAGAGGTAGAAAAATGTTTTGAAATTTTCAAATTTTTTTTTCGAGGTTATGTTTTAGAGGTACACCTCTAATTTTTTCGTGTAAAAATTGCTTGAAGTGTCCCCTTCAACACATATTTTTCTGACATTTTTAGTCAGGGTGCGTCATGGCTCAAAAACAGAAAATCTTGCAGCGAGGTGCCATACACCTACGTAGTCCTGATTAACGACCCAAACGTGCACATGATGCAATTTTTTTTTTAATTCTATGAATGCAGTCGAATGTTTTCATGACATGTTATAAGTCGTTACGACATTGAAGCTCTGCTCCCATGATTCGATTGTTTTGAGACGATAAATGCTTTCATGACATTTCATTGTGTACTACGATGCCAACTTGATGATATTCCACATTCATTTGTTTCAAACTAATTGACGAATGTTCTTATGATATCTTTTCGACTGTTGTTTCGTACTGACAGTCAAATGTTTTCGTGATATTCCATTGTGCATCGGGACATAAGCTTTCTTATTCTGATTTTCTATTATTTCGAACGAGTTCTTGAATGATCTCTTGGCAGAATACTCGTCGCCGCAACTTTAACTTGCTGTTCCTGTTCTTCTTTCGTTCAAAGTGATCGTCAAATATTTTTATGTTCTCTTGTTTACCGTTGCGTTACTAACTGTCCTTCATTCATCCTATTCTAAACCGCACTGTTAAATGTTTCTATGACAACTTATTGGTGAATTGTCGACTCGTAGAAACGAAAAGATCAACTCATGCTGGGTAATATATAATTGATTCTCTTCTTTTGACTTTATGCTACCGCAATAATCGATTATACTTTGTTAAGAGTATCGATTGAACTATATACTTATGATTTAATAATCTTCAATCTTTGATGCAATAATGAATAAGCAAAAAATTAATGTCACATGTGCTGGTTGCGATGTTTTCCTGAGAAAGAGAAAAGGTAAGAAAAAGATGATAAAAAACGTAACAGAAGCAAATCATTTTTCACTTGCTCTGAAACGAAAAATAGATGTTGATGACATTTTGTGTAATAGTTGTCGACTTTCTGCGTACAAAAAGAATCTGAACAATGACTCTCATACTAACCTCGAGAGCGCCTCTTCTTCCGACAATCAATCAATCAGCATTAAGGATCCATTGTTTGAAGTTAAACTCAAATCGAATAATCAAACCCCTCATGTTGAATGCATTGAACTTCATATTCAGCGGACTATTGCGACTCATAAATATTGTTGCACCTGTTCTTCTACGACGAATTTGACTACGATTCCGGAAGATGCTCGAATGCAGTCTTATATTCAGAAAAATATATACATACCACAGGGAAATCGATGCACACCTCCCTATGAGGTGTGATTCAAGTTTATTTGATAAAGTGGGAATATAGTGTTCCCGAAAAAGATTTGGAAGTGTTCACATGATTAAAATAGGAACAACTCAATTCTCTGAATGATATGTTGATTTCCTTGCGAAACAGCCATTCTCATTCTGCGATCCAAGCACTCGTCGTTTTCTTGTTCAAATTATGCAGTGGAAACTCTAATAAAATGCTTTCTTCTATCTTACAATTGGAAAACGAACACAATGTTTCTGATTATTGTGATAGTGTGATGAGATCTTTTGAAGCTGATGTTTTGCCACATTGCTTCGGATTAGATTCTCTCAACAGAGATGATCTGATTCGAGATCATACGACCGATATGGCAAAGAAATTGTTCAACATTAACAACAAATTATTTTTAATTTGTGATGGAACGTATGCTAGACACCAAAAAAGCACCAATAATGAATATCAGATGAAATCCTACTCTGGACAGAAAAAAGTTCCGCTTTGCAAACCGTTCACTATTTGCACGACTGATGGCTTAATTGTTGACATGCTTGGACCATATCTTGCCAATCAAAATGATGCTGAAATTTTGAAGAGTGTATTATTTATCACATGCCAGGTATTTGTCAAGAATCTTCAGACCTGCAGAGATACTCAGTGATGTGTTCAAAAAGAGCGACTACGTTCCAGTGATTGAGAGTTACAGCGATAATGATTAAAATGATGAACGACTTCGAATGGCGAGAGGCAAGGGGACTCACCTAAATCAAGCACCCCGACTGGTGAGAGGCTAGGGGACTCACGCTAATCAAGCACCCTGAATGGTAAGAGGCTAGGGGACTCACGCTAGTCAAGCACCCCGAATTGTGAGAGGCAAGGGGACTCACTAGAATTGTCAAACGTGTAAAAACTCCGCCTTATTCACATTTCTGTACACGCGAAAGGAACGTGGTATACACAATAAATTGCCGTACCGTTTTCCTATGATTATTATACCAACAAAAAAATTTCTCTTTAGTTATTAATAATTGTCACGTCTTCTGTTTAGAGAAGGATTTTCAAGACAGAAACAGGCCTCTTAATATATACCGGAAGGTATTTGAAATTTCACGCCTAGCATTGTTTTATAAAATATACCTTTAATATATCACAATTACTAAACCCTTTGCTACATACACAAAAAACCTTGAATTTATTACGTATAACCGGCGATTTTGGCTATAATGCATTTTCATAAGCGTGAACATGAGGTTTATATTATTGCATACGTTAGGTTATTTATAAAATTATTTAAATTGTTTTGCCCATGTACATCAAGTTGAATAATATTTCAAATAGTACATACGCGTAAAGTGGGCTTGTATTTTATACGCCAAGTTATATAAATTCTAGCGCTTTTAATCTTACATTATAGAAAATCTTTAGAACACAGTCTTTTTCATTGCGTCGCAGCTCTACCTAATAGAATACGATTCCATTGAATTTAAATTGCTTCTTCTGAAAAAGTATTTTGAACATGTGGTTTTGGAATTTTGTTCTCTTTTCCAACACTTGAGCGTATATGGGTCTGGAAAAGCCAGGATATAACGTGTGTACGCGGAAACGCTCATGCGTTTGAATTTTGACCCTTGCCAATAAATGGTTTTTGTATTTATAATTTTCTTTACACCAGCTTTAAAATGGTACAGCTCTTTTCCCAAATCAGTTTTCTTTTTTACGTGAAACAGAGTGTGCCGATGTTACGAGCATATCAAGGTGATTAGAAATTTGTAACTCCTCTGAAAATGTATACATTTTAATTATCTCTAATTACCAAATAAAAGTCGCGTGCCACCTTGAAGCGTTCCTAACCCGAGCACCCTAACAAGACCGCTGATGCTGATTTTCCGATTTTTCACGTTTTACGTAGATTTAAACCTACTCTTCAAGATGGTGTAGTTGAAAAAATTCTATTATTAATAGTTTGTTCGTTACGAGACTTTAAATATTGTCATTCGGGAAAGCACTCGAGACTTCTCCCTCATCACATACACATACACGAATGCTGTGAGTGTCGATACTCTGTCTTTCTTTCCGAAGACTGTCGAACCGGCCGAACTGACACAGACAATAAACCTGTACAAGTATGCGTATTGAAAGAAAAAAGAAATATCGGAAGAGCTCTATCGGCTGGTCGCTACTTCTTCTGCTTCTCCTCGAAAATCTATGCTTGGCTTCTTAGGGATCTTTCTTCAGATCGCGTCACATATGTTCAAATTATTATGTGTGTGGTCAAATAGCTCAACAACTAGTCGAGACCATGAATTTATTTTGAATGAGAATAATACAGATAATATGATGTTGTCTTACCAGGGATGTTAGTTGGAATTTGCCGGTTTTACTCATAGATGTCGCTAGAGATATGTATACAAGTACATTTCTATGATTTGGCATCTATGTCATATTTTTCTATGGATAATAACCTTCAAAAATACACAATTACATTCTGCCAAAATAATAGCATCATAGTTGTTTATCTCAGTGAATATGTCGAGTTTCGTTCCAAGTAAATCGCATTTGCGGCATTCGTTGCTTTTCTTATTTCATCAAAAGAAAAAAGCAGTTGAAGCTCATCGATTGCTGGTAGAAATTTATGGTGAACATACTCCAGTGATTAGAACATGTGAGACATGGTTTCGTCAATTTAAAAGTGGAGATTTCGATTTAACAGACAATGAACATCCTGGTGCTGCGAAAAAGTTCGAAGACGAGGAATTGCAGGCGTTATTGGATGAAGACCCAACCCAATCGCAACAACAATTGGCACAAACACTAAATGTGACCCGAGAAGCAAATTACCAACGTTTAAAAGCCATGGGAAAAATTCAAAAGTATGGAAAATGGGTATCACACCAACTGAACGATAGACAAATCGAAAATCGAAAAACCATTTGTGAAATGCTGCTTCAACGGTTCGAAAGGAAATCTTTTCTGCATCGAATTGTCACAGGGGACGAAAAATCGATTTATTGCGAGAACCCGAAGAGGAAAAAATCATGCCTTTCACCTGGTGAGGTCGGCCCATCGACTCCAAGGCCAAATCGCTTTGGCCGTAAGACAATGCTCTGTGTTTGGTGGGACCAGTGTCGTGTGGTCTACTTCGAGTTATTAAAACCTGGTGAGACGGTAAATACGGATCGCTAACGACAACAAATTATCAATTTGAATCATGCGTTGATCGAAAAACTGCCGGAATGGACCCGAAGACATGGCAAAGTTATCCTACAACATGACAACGCACCGTCTCATACCGCTAAAGTGGTGAAGAACACGTTAAAAACATTGAATTGGAAAATATTATCGCACCCGCCGTACTCTCCAGACTTCGTGCCGTCCGACTATTACGTTTTCGCATCGATGGGACACTCACTCGCAGAGCAGCGGTTTGCCAATTTTGAACAAGTCGAAAAATGGCTCGTCGAATGGTTTGCCTTGAAAGAGAAAAAGTTTTTTTTGGAATGGTATCCTTGATTTGCCTGAAAGATGAGCAAAATGTGTAGAATCCAATGGTCAATACTTTGAATAACATTTTTTTGAGATTCCCTTGAGAATTAAGTGTTTTCTTTATTGAAAAAACCGGCAAACTTCAACTAACACCCCTGGTACATGGATGTTTTATTTGTTTTAATCATATAATTATGCCTTTCTACTCAAAATTGTTCTAAATTCAATGTAAATAATAAATGTGGAACAAGAGAAGTGGTAGTGGTTTTAAAATTACGTATGTAACCAGAGAACACAGGCGTAAGGAAGAATAGTAATTTCTAAAAGGAATGAAGTGATAACTTGAAGTAGCAAGGCCACACGCACACCTCTACGTCACTCAACTCTCCTACGCTTTGAAAACACTAATACCGTAACACGCGCGTTTAATACAATCCAAATCTCAAATATTAGTAAAAAGCATGACAAGTTCCTGTCATTTCATACCCGACTTAAAACCTTATGGATTAAAAAAATATGATAACCCGAAAAGAATGAACTTGAACGCCAGAAAACCACTCTTTCCAGTAAACAAGCTACTTTTTGAAAATTATAAATAAAGCATGATCAACTATTTTTCATCGTTGAAAAATGAGATAAATCGTAATCAACCTCAACTACTGACCTCAGAGGATTAACTAGATATTAATCTAAAAGTTCCGCAAGGCTATGTGTGGTAACGTGGACAAGAATTCAATTTTGCAACAGGTTTCAATGACCTTAGGCCACGAAGCGTTCGAAGTTCAGAATTTAGAATTTTCTAATCATCAAAATCTTACCTTCGAAACCATGCAATTCTGAAAATATTTCAAAGTGATCAAAATTCCCCACCATAATTACAGTCTACAAAAGCACCAATTTTTTGGGAAATAAGCAGCTTAGTGCACGCGGAAAACAGTTTAGGAGAGCGCGAAGGATCGCGGAAAACAACACTTTCTCGAATCTCAAAACGAGAAAGAGTAATTTTCATTAAAATATCCCGATCAGACTTGAACAAAAATCTTGTAAAAGGGAGTGCTTCGTTTAACAACACGTTGACTTCTCTTGTTCGAAGCAATTTACCTTGATTTTTCCTCAATCCACCGATTGTCGAACAAAACAAAGAAGTGCGCGTGAGTGCTTCGCGCAAGGAATGGAGTGGTTCCATTCCATCCATGGTTTTTTGGGACCACGACGACATCAAATTAAAATTGGCCCAGATCATCGGAACTTCGGCATATTACGACGCGTTCTCCTTTTTGTCTTTGCCATTCTGGCGATCTGGTGGTATTAGGACTACGATGCGGTAATGTTGGGATGACCTCCACGTACCTATTATACGGATAAATGGAGCATACTGAGCACGATTTTTTTTCTTTTCTTATGTTTAATTGAATTTAATAATAACTGCACGTAACACCAACTATTTCCCATCTGTCGAGTTTGTGTCCTGAAACAAAGAATTTTTTTACTAAATCGCAATTTTCTAATTCACTTCTTTCACTTTTCATCTACCTTCTGTGTTATTATTAATAACTCTGTTATTTTCCCTTTCGTGTGTGTGTGTGTGTGTGTGTGTTTTAATGCTGGCCTGCAATTGGATCTCGATCATGAATTTGAATGCCGCAGTTCTCACTAAATTGCGATAAAGTAATTTCATCTGTAAGGTATGGTGCTCTGTACGTGCCTTTGAGGAGCGTTTTGCGGTAACATTATCTATGACTTTTTTAACGAGGAGTTTTCCAGCCTTCCCTTTTTAGGGACTGTATTTAGAGTGGCCTGGTTCTAAAACGCCTTGGAAATTTCCCCCTGCATAATTTTTCTGCATGTTTTTAATAGATTTATAAAAAACAAAGACTGCTATAAATAACTTCACTTTTTGCACTTCTTTCAGCTTAGTCATTAAGTATTTAAGTTTACCTAAGTGAGTAATTTACTTGGTCTTCCGAGACGGCTCTTTCACGGACAAAGGATCAAGTGAGGCACAGGAAACTATAGTCAATTTCAGTCGTGCATCTCATGTCGAAAATGAGAGTATGTACAATGCGTTAAAGAGACAGAACGGACCTGCGAGTAGGTAGAAAAAAAACGGTGTAGAGATACGACGTAGTGAGGAAATTACGAAAGGCATGCCACCTAAGCGTTTCGGAGGTGATTCAATTGTATCGAGAAAACTAGTGACTGACTAAAGAGAACCTGAACAGAGTGGTCCGTCGAACATTCGTAGTAGTACGTGGCCCATATCGTGTTCTTCATTTCATGAACAGAATTCGAATGTCTCCCGATAGCCAAACCATAATATTTCGTAAGTTCGATAACGACTTCATACGCTATTTTATTTGTGCCTTTGCCACCGATGCCCTTATTTTTTGCGTCTCTTAGTCGTGTACGCATGCGTTTTTCGACATAACCTACACATTCCTTTTTTGCACAAAGACTTTATCACCATATGATTTAGCGTCGAGAATACCTTTAAAGGTATTTCTATCACCATATCCGATGTATGTTGTATATTGACCATCAACTTCTCAATCGACCTCTGAAAAATCTCAACAATGATATCGATTATTACAATTAGTCTCCAAATTGCAAAAACACAGTTTCGATAAAAATGCTTTCAAAATTTGAAAGCTTCGGGTATAATCTTTGCATGTTTCCTGCATGGAAAATTTTCACTATTAACTGCTGCTCTAAAAAGAATGAAAGTGATCAAAGAAAACCCATCTACAAAAGTCATCTCCAGTGTTACATGTGACAAAAGAGCTGGAAAGTGTATCTCGAGTACCTGTGAATGCGAAAAAAAGTAGTATTGAATTGTGGAGAAGATCAACTCGACGATGAAATGTTTTACATGAAGTGGGGAACTTGTACTAAACGGCGAATCAACGAAAACATGAAAAAACCAATAACTATTAGGCTAATGGCAAAGAACAAAATATGCTGCAACGTGGAAAAAGCTCTCACATCATTCAAGCGAGAATTTAAAAACATTCTTGCACATGAATCTCGAATTTTGCATCAAAAAATGACTTTGAAAAATTAGCAGACGACAAAGTAAAAAACAGACAGGATATTTCGGACTTCAAAACATTGCTCTGAACTTTCCATGACTATGTTAAAACTATGTTTATTAATGTCGCCGGAAAAGGAGAAATTGAGACTATTGATGCCGTACTGCCCTTATGAAATCAAAACTTACAGGAACAATGAAATTGCATCTATATACCTGGTCAAAAATCAAACCTGGTATTTTTTTTCAGTTCTTTGAGTTTTTTTAATGTCCTCCTGGTTTCGAATGTGAGCATTTTTCGATGGGTAATTTGGATTTTATTGCTACTTCTGCACCAAGTATTCATCCTATAAAAAAAAATCCTGCCGAAAAAGCATATCTATATCTTCTCGCACAAAGTCCGAAAACCGTAATGAGCCTGCAAATAACATTTAGGTAATAAAATATACATTCAATAATCATCAATAAAAACAATTCATTTATGAGTAATCCGTTAGGTCTGCTAGCTGTGATCGTAGTTCAGGACAGAATAATGATGTAGCATATCTGGCCTTCGGGCACTGTCTGGAACGAAGAAATTTCAGAGGACCTTCATCAAGAATGGCACTCTTGGTCACATAAAATACGCCACGCAGAAACGTTAAAAATACCACGATGTTACTCCTGGGACTTGGCTAACATTCGCAACATGTAGCTGCGCATGCTTGCTGATGCTAGCATACAAGCCATGGTAGCAGTGGCCTACCTACGCTTAGTAGGGGATTTTTGAGCAAAACCGATATTGGTAATGGTCAAAACTAGAGTGGCCCCTGTTAAGGATTTATCAGTTCTTCGATTGGAACTGTGGAGTGCTGTGATGGCAACCAGACTTGCTCTCTTTATAGCAGCAGAGCATAGTTCAAAATTTACTTATAAGATATTTTGATCTGAGTCACATAATGGCGATGGAGCGCTGGCAAGTGGTAGGACTTCTTCATAAATCCAGCCTCAGATTTAAGACGTCTCGTATTTTATCTCCTATTTCCGTCGATAACATAGATAGGACGCTGGCAGGTAAAGAGATGGCTTCCTGGACGTAACGTCTCCCCGGATCTGGCGTCAGATTCGAGACGTCTCGATGACGTCCCAACTCCCTCAAAAATGGCCGAGGAGGGTTGGAAGACGTATGGATGGAACCGTGGGGAAAACGTCTCTTAGGATCTGGCCTCAGATCCTGGACGTCCCAATGGAGGGCCCTCAATCCACTGGGTAGCCTTGTGGGCCTACCCTGGAAGACAGAACGTGTCGGCTGGGAGGCGTATCCTTGCCCCGTCAGCGGCTGACGTTCTGAGTAAGCTTGTCCTCGCTGTCGGTCCCGGAGTTGTCTTCGTTCTCTACGAGTGGTTGCGGGGAATTCACTAAGAGGTGTCCGCTTCAAGGCGGTATTCCACCTTGTAACGAATCCCTGCGTGTTACCTAGAGCGGTATTCCACCCCAGAGTGAAGCCTTCTTCGGACGTCTACTCCTGGGCGGTAGTCCACGAAGGAGTCAGAGCGTCCCGATGATAATCGCCGGGGCGTATGCCACCCAGGAGACCGGAAACGGCGAGAGGAATTCCCCACGCGTTTCAAAGACTTCTACTCACCAAGTGGGCCGGAGAGCCCATGCTGCAAGATGATGCTGCAAGATGATGCTGCAAGATGATGCTGCAAGATGATGCTGCAAAAAAAGAAGTTTGTTCTTTCGAAAAACGTTAGCTCTTAAAAGAGCTGTTGGAAGATGGTAAAAGAGACAAGTAGGCGACGGCTTAATTTATAAAAGAAAACTTTTATTATATCCCAGCAGCTAAGGTTCTCTGGAGGTAGTCTCTCAGAAGCTCAGTCTTCTAATCATCTTATACGAAACACTGACTCTGTATTTATATACTTTTTCTTTGAGCCTACGCACCAATCAAGGGCAGACAAATTGGTGCTCCAATTAAAATGCCCGCTGGTCCCATTGACCGATGGAGAAAAGAAGGGGCTCGCATGCAAACTTTACCCTCTCCTGAATCCTCCGGCCAATCGCGGTGACCCGACCGAACGCGCGCTTACATTTTCCTGGATATTAGTCTAGACAAAATTCCTCATCTTATTCTAGGACACTTAATCAAGGGGCGTTAAATATGCCTACTGGCTTACATCAGGTCAATTCCTGAAAGCTCTCCATTTCTGTGTTTCAAGTAAAATCTCAGAGGCGTGAAACCAAAGAAACAATTCATTCATAATTTATGAACTTTCATTTCATAATATTATAAAGAATTCACACTATCCACTTCAGGGGGCGCCCTATCCAGCATTTTCAAAAAATCGATTTTTTTTTTCATTAATCGATTGGGTCATGTCTTGAAAGTATATTGTCAAAATATCATGACTCAACTCTGAATATTGTGACACCCACAGTTCGGGCGCGCTGTGGCCGCTGTGGGTGCGATTTGGCGCGCGATGCACAGCAAATGTTTCTCGCTCTTTTTATGCTTGTTAGACCCTTCTAATTGTTCCTTTCACCCTATTCTTTATCGACAGAGGATAAATGCGTTATACTTTATCTCTCTTTATCGGCAGAGAACAAATTTAACCTAACCCTTATTTAAACTTTAAATCGATTTTTCTCAAAACTATGTTTTCCAAATTGCGGTGCGCGATTGTGAAAAAACTACTGAACCGATTTTCGATTTCTAAAAAGTTTTTTGTAAATTATTAAATAAACCTGTGCATGAATGTCTGAAATTATGAAAAAAAAGTTTTTTATACACTTTTTAGCCACATTTAGCAGCCAAAAATGACGAAAAAAAGCACTTTTTTTTCAAGACGTGATTTCAATATTTTGAAATCAAATTTTTTGGAGTTGCTGACATTCATGCTCTCGGGGGAAGCCTACTGAATAATAAAAAAATTGGGTTGCATGTTGTAGATGAAAACTTTGGGCTCCACAATGTACCGCGAAAAATCCGTCCGCCGCGACACGCCACATGCTATCATCAATAAGTCCGCCATTTTTTTATTTTAGTTCTTGAAAAAATGCTTTTTTTGTATTTCAAACATGTCTTTAAATATATGCAAAAAAGTATTCGTGTGTGTTTTTATTTTCCGAGTGAAAAAAAATCCCAAAAAATGACCACTTTTTGACGTGCTGGATAGGGCGCCCCCCTTAAGGCCACTCACCCAAATTTAACAGCGAAAATTCTTCCTACGATTTGAATGTTCAGGTGAAAAGTAGAGAAAATCCATTTAGAAACTAATAATTGCAAACGATAAAGGCAACGTTAACTCCATAACAAAGTGTAAATTATATACCATACTAAGGCAAAATCTGGACCAAAAAGAAATGGGAAAAGGAAGTCCTGAATGTACTACAATTCCTATAAATTAAAATAAAATCTCTACTTTTCCTGTCGATACTGTTTTTGATTAAATTTAACGCTTTATTTCTATTCAATTAAATCTTATCATGCAAATTTTTCTCAGGATTTATACTCATCATTGATAAAAATTTTATTTCAGTCAAAAAAAAAAACCTTCAACCATCACAAAGTTATGTTATCTTCAATCTCCAGGCAGTAAAAAATATAGAATACAAGAATAGAAATTTTAACATATTCATTTTAAAAGTGGCCTTATATACTGTGACGTGGTATTTTGCCACGCACAAGAATTGTTTTAAAGATCGTTAATTTTGGAAACCTCGAGCAGAGAATCATGCCCGAGGCTGTCTGTGACAGTCGAAAGTCAGGGGTCGAGCATAATGTGCTCGGCAGGCTCCTGACTTTGACACATTTATGTTATTGTTTCTTTCTTATATATAAATTAAATGACAGGTTACCTGAAGGGAGAGGTTAGACTCCCGGGGAACCTATTCCTAATTGCCAGACTCAGGGTTCCAACCATGCACAAGACTAAATTTTATCTTTAATTCTTATTATTTTATTTTCACATTCACAAGCGAGCACCACGAGGTCATCGCCCGGTCGATGGCGATCAATATTCACGTCACGGCCGAAGTTTCACTGCGAGTGATGGAGGAAATAACCGGACAAAGCACCACGACACCTCAGCACACCAGGAAGAGGATCCTTGGTGCGTCAGGCGGATGTAAGTCCCGCCTGCTCAAGAACACCAAGGAGAGGAGTTCGCCGTCGCTTTGTTGACAGGTTGTCAACAAACTAACCTGAGCGACGAGGTTAATTCCGGTAATCGCCACGTAGCGGCGCTAAAGATCGGCGTACCTTCGCCATCTGTTGCTCGCGAATATGAACTAAGCGTAAATATCGGTAATGTCGGTAAGCTTTGTAAGCGCCACCGCCTTCCGGTTTCGCGAGCACGCCAGCGGATCTCGCCATAGTTACTCATTCTCTGTTCGACGTTCCACGTGGCAGGTGCCAGAGCGCGTATCTTGGGCTCATCAGAGTGAATTTAATAAAAAGTTACCAAGAATGGCAAGTCGGGGTTGCTGGCGAGGACGCCGAAAAATCACAGGTAGCTTTTGACCTATTTTCTCTAGTTGTTGGAATTTTTTTATTGCTAGTAAAATAAAGTGAGTGATAGAATTTTAGTTGGTGTGCGACGAAACACCTCGCCACTAAGATTCCGAGGTGGCAGACTATGGGTCGGCCTCGTTATTCGACTAATTAGACTTAAATTCAGTGTTCGCGAATCTCGTTATTTGGATCTCGCGAGGTCATTTATGGGCATGGTGTTTGCGCCCGAGAACAATCGGAAATTTCATTATCGAACTTACAAGTGTCCGTGATCGCGAGCAGAGACGCTACTTCTTACCCCGCGCTCTCCGCGGTATTTCTGTGGTCCCTGTAACTTCATTTACAAATGTACAGGGTGACCCGCCTGAGTGGGCCGGTCAATTAATAGATTCATAATTTGTATTTGAATATTAACGTTGGTTATTTGTAGGAAATAATCTGGCGCTCAACGAACTCTATTGGTAAAATTTAAGGTTAGTTTCCGGTATTGGTTTTGTGTTCGGGTTAGGTTGCCCGGGGTCAAGTAGTTTACCCCGAATTTTGTACAGTTAGTGTTAATTAATAAACCTGTTAAAATTTGACTAATGATTCGAACAATAATTCATGTTTATTCGAAATATAACCTAACCTGACCTCCTCGAATTTATAGAAAATCCTTGATCTATCTTGAAAATTAAAATTCAGGTTACAATACATACGAAGAAGATGTTTGTATTGGTATTATGTATAACTATTAACCTATGCATAATCAAATTATTAACATGTAATATAGAACATTCTGAATAATCAACTATTCTTTTTTTATATCATTGATTTGAATGATTTGTGTTCAATTCACAGATTTTTTACTGTATAAATTAGAAAATTTGATGAAAAAATGTGTTAGTTTTAAAAGAAGAGATCATGGTTTGTGCTATACGTATAAAACTATTGGTTTAATTTTGTTACATATAAATAATAAATTGTAAAATAATGATTTTATAAATCAATAAATAATTTTCTAGCTATGAAAAATAGTTAAAGGTGTTTTTCACTTTCTTCCGTCGAAAATATCGCTTTCTTTTAGGAATTTACTGGGTAGAAACCATTCCAGTTACAAGGATAAAATTCGGTATAAATATACATGATCATTTATTAAGGTGAAAAATTTTATTTAAAAAAAAAATGTTTTTACAAAATATGCACGTTTTTTGTAAATACGTTTCAAGTATGCAGAAACTACAATCACTTTAAGACATTTTAAAAAATTTGTATAGACAACCAGATGCATAATTATTGGTCCAAAACTGGTTTTTCCACTTGAGAGTTATACTTTTTCTATATAACTTAATATTTTTAATGGTTTCTACCCAGTAAATTCTCAAAACAAGTCCTGATCTGATTAACTTAACTGATACTGATTTTTATGACATAGGGTAAGCGTTTTGAGAAGGCAGCCAAAACTCTTCTATTTATAGCAAACCACAGGGGACCCCTCAACTGCAAGATACCTAAAACACTATCTTCAACGATTAATGTAGTTTCAGAAATTGCGCAAATCTACAAATCTAAACACAAGCAAATTCTTTAAGTTCGTGAAATTGTGCGCTGAATAAACGTGTAAATATTATAATAAGACTATAATTTTTAACGTGACAGCTTTTTTATTACAAGATGGTACTATTTGTTACTTTGCATGCAAAGAAATGGGGTTTAATAATTTAAAACGGACAAAACGTATATGTTAATGCAGTTGCCATCAAAAGGGTGCCAACTCAACTTTTACAAATCTTAATTATTTTCTTAAATTAGTGGCATTTAAATTATCTACAATTATTGTTTATAATTTTCAGGTCTGTAGCGTGGACGAGTTTTTTTTTCATTTCAGAACTAATGAAGAGTAAAAACGCTAAAGAGGTATTTGCTGAAAAAATTTAAGGAAATAAGGTCATTTCTTGACTCAACTGGCTTATCAAATCAATACATTGTATAATTTTAAGTTTTTTTAATGATATGTAAATATAATGTATCATTTTTAATATAAATACACGATAAATTTCATATTACTGAAACAAATTGACTATACCAGCGTATAATAATATGTTACTTAAAAAACGATTTGTTTGTACAGACGTTGTTTATACTGTGTAGTTACATAATTGTTAGTTATAAAAAATATTATAGAATATTTGAATATTGGTAGAATCCCTTGCAATATATTGTAATACATTTTATTATATATGTATATGTACTTATTATTATTTTATTATGCAATTTAGATTATTATTTTATTATGCATTTTAGATTATTATTTTATTATTTGCATATAAATCTTGTTGTACGGATCTAATGCTCATTTGTGCTTCACTTATGTTTTAATCTTAGTACAAGCAGTTTGCACGCTTCAATTCAGTATAATAATAATACCATTGCCTCTAAGTCGTAAATTGATGTGGAAAGCCTATGAATTAGGATTTGACATTAAATAGAAAATTAGATTGTTTTATGAGAGTTCTCTTAGAATTGCTGTTCTACATCCGTGATCACAATTAAATCTAATAGATGTTCTTTCGAATCCAAAACAATAGATCGTATTTTTTATCACACAAGAGCAGTTGTAAATCTAAATTTCAGTGTCTCATCGAAATGGGTAGCACCTCCTCAAGAACTGACAATGTTGATCCTACTGATAATCTTACTGACTCCTGGTTCATTAACATAAGTGACACACGAATTTCTGTCACGGTAGCAAAAACACTTAGTCTTGGAGAAAACTTTGGCATCCTCATTTCCCTCAGTAAACTTCCCACGAAGCATTTAATTGTAGATTTTGAATCCAACATCTATAAAATCCAAGAATATAACAGAATCGAAGCAAGATTAAAATTTGTTAACTGTTTAAAAAATTTCTCTAACCAAAAACAAAACTCCCTCAACTTTTTTCAAAAACAAGTCATAGAAAATTCTAAATGTACAACAACTTTCTTGAAAAATAACCCTCACATATTAATCACGAAATCTGACAAGGGTAACACTACTGTTGCCATGGATAAAAATAAATATATCCACATGGAGAGAAATAACTGGTGCCATGCACTCGAAAGAGACCAGTGTTTGGCAATTGTGGCTGTTCAAATAGTTGAACTTATAAACTCGAGTAATAAATGCACAAAATTCATGCGAGCTGCGCACAGTATTCTACAAAGACAAAATACTGTGTATTCACATAAAAAGTATGTGATATTGCAACATTTACTAGTCATGCGACTTATAGTAGATACTAGATGGGCCAAAGGTGCCAAACCGTAATGTTTCACCTGCGGCGCACGTGAAGCTCAAGCGTTTGGAACATGAAGAAAGCCATGCATCATATACTCAGCGTTCATGTGTTCGAGCTCCGAGTCGCTAGTGCTACACACACGAATATTTAATAGGTAGAGCATGAACGTTGTCTAGCGTCAAACACTTGAATTTGCGTGTTACACAATCGTTATTCGGCACGTGTGTAACACTTTGTGAGTTCCATGTGCATGGCACCAGTTATTTCTCTCCGTGCAGGAGGCTACACTTATGTTATGGGACAAAAAGACTTACGAACCACTGAAAAAAGACCATACAAACATAATTCACAACAATGTTAACAACCTCATTAAACTTTGGAAAGATAAAATTGACATTAGTGAAAATACAGCAAAGTCCTTAAAATCAAGCATTCCACTTCCAGCCAGATTCTATGGTCTACCAAAAATGGATGAAAAAAGGGCCTTTCTTTCCTAGCCTTAACTTTCTATATTTGTTCAATAAATTGCTTTTGAGTTAAAAGCTAGTATTTCCAACACGCCCCCACAAAAACAAATCTATTCAACATTAATTTATTACTATATTAATTTTGATAAAGAGAGTACAATTTAATACTAAATACTAACTCTAATTTATTACTATGTCGATTTTACTGAAAAGAATACATACTCGTATATATATCAACTATATTCAAACAAAGAATAAAATTTAATACTAAATACCTATGTGCTTCCTTCCCTGTGCTCGCTCAGTTTCTGGGAAACTACATATGGTCCAACATTCATTGCAAGGATTAGGAAAACCCAGAAAACCCAATCAGACCATTTCATATATTCTTTACATGATAAAACTTATACGCCTATACATTTCTTATAATTTTACTCCAAGCCCATCTCTTTTCTGAACTCCAGAAATTTAACTGCAGGCAACGGCTTGGTCAGTGCATCTGCCAATTGATTTCCTAAAATTATTTCGTTGGATGCAGTATTACTATTCACTAACGTTTGAATTGGCATAGCTATTAAAGGCATCAAAGAAAGATGGCTAAAAATTCAGCCACATGTAAAAATGCCTTGGTACCATTTCGAAAATTTCTCCAATTGCAGATGATATAGCCAGAGATGATTTAGAAACGAAATGTATAGCATCTTTATCTTTTTAACTACCCTTCTTTCTTCGATATGTGATGACATCATAACAGCAATACCTACTAATGAAATTCACACACTCTTAAACACATTTAACAGCTACAACCACAAAATACAATTTAGAATAGAAGAGAAATCAGTGTTACGTACGAATAATTAAATTCAAAATATTAAATAAAAATATCAAATTTGAATGCTCGTTCCGTTGAAGTTCTAAACTGCCGAACTTTCAAAATAAATAAAAATAAATTAAATAAATGAAAATTTGTTTATTTATTGCGATCGTGCTTTGCTCTCTCCTCTGACTGAGGAGGCTATACCCTGTATACAAAAAACCTTTTTACGAGATAGAGAAGTGAACCGAATATAAACTTAAGACAATAAAAATTTCCTGTTCTAAGGTTTATTTAGCCACACAGACAAAAATAGAATAATAATAAACATATATGTTAATATAATTGGATCGATATCTGTTTACAATAGATTTCTCTTAATTCTACTAGTCGTGAGAGAGTGTGAAAAAGGGAGATTTATCCCTGGGCTCTCTTATTCGTCCAGGAGGGGTTTTATTGATTTTTGTTCGAAATCACAACCGGTTTCATCATGATGGTACTCTCACTCATCTCATGAGTAGTACCGGCGTAATGAACCTGCGTATATTTATCCTCGATCGCGTGTTTTGCCCCACCCAGCAAACCCTGTACTCGGTCGTAATAGTCGCTTACGGTTTCCGTTTGTTTCATCCGCAGGTTCACGATAGTCTCGAAGTACCATAGTACACATGTACAATTTATTTATATCGTTTTTACCACAATTTTCATCCGTCACACGTGCTATTTTTGAAGTTTCTCCCCTTAGTATTTTTACAAAAAAAATTGTTTGTACCGTTTTTTTTTTTTGTAAATTTAGTTATTCAGACCAATTGTATAGTTTCACACGATTTTCTGTGATTACAAGGGGAATAGCCGAATAAGCATGGGAAAAGCTCCCTAGCGCGGATTTGGCCCATATTCAAGTGGTAAGTGTCTACTAATGTTACAATAATTTACGCACAGTATCAGCTCTAACAAATTACTTTTTTAGAAGTTATTATCGAAAATACAAAAACCGAAACATCACTTTTTCTGGAAAACTACTGAACCGATTTCAACGGAAAAAAATATATATGTTGTGGGGATAGTTAGGGTAATCTTAGGAAAAAATTCCAAATGAATTCCGTAAATGATAAGAGGTAGAAAAAATTATTTTAATTTTCAAAATATTTGTTTACTTTATTTACAACGAGGGCCACCACCATATTTTTGTCGTAAAATACTCAAACTCTGACCAGCAACATATATTTTCTATACAGCAATCAAAAGGGTACTTCATAGTGAAACATGGGAGAAGAATATTTGTTTAACCCTGAAATACGTGCTTTCACATAAGAACAGGGGGACAATACTACTTTTTGCCTACTATTTTGTCAAATTAAGATAATTCGAGTAAAATTGTTTTTTTTTATTAGGGGGACAACTTTGTGTTCGCCGTTAATTCCAATTTGAGGTTTTATTTTTTACACATTTCTGGCGATTGTCATAGCATCTCGAAAAAACGATGCGTCTTTTCAGGTGATCTGCAAATCGTTCCATTTTTTGACTTCTTCATAAGAGCGCAAATGCTGATGAGCCAGGCCGTGTGCCATCGATCGAAACAAATGGCAGTCGGAAGGCGCAACGTCTGGAGAGTTTACGAGTCAAATTTCTCGTCATTTACGGAAAGTTTTGATTTCCTTCTTTCATTTGAAGAAAACTGCGGCCGAGGCTCATCAAGTGCTCTCAAGTATGTACTTACGGTGAGGCTGCTCTTAGTGGAAGAACATGTCGTCACTGGTTTCAACGCTTCAAGAGCGGTCATTTTGATGTTGAGCTCTGGCATGGCGGTGGAAAAGAGAAAATGTTTGAAGATTCCGAATTGGAAGCATTACTTACTAAAAACTTGTGCCTAACACAAGAAGAATTGGCAGAATAATGGGAGTGACTCACCAAATCATTTCGAAACGCCTCAAAACTATGGGACTGATTTACACAGTGTGTTCCGAAAATAACCGAACTTTTTGGATATAGAATAAGATACACATTATATTATCTTTGAAAGTTATTATTTATTCAAAAAAGGTTCCATTAGACTCAATACAGCGTTTGGAACGATCAACCAATTTAGCCATAGACTTTTTAAACTCGGTTTTTAGGATGTTCTGTAGCACCTGTGTCACAGCTGATTGAATGGTTGGAACGTCATCGTAAAAAGCTCCTTTCATTGCAGTTTTTAGTTTTGGGAACAGAAAATAGTCACACGGTGATAGAATCTGTTTTTTCATCAAAAATTCGTTGACTTGTTTGGTCTTGTGAGGTGGTGCATTTAACTGATGTAGAACAAAACGTGCAAAGACCTTTCTTTTACCCAAATCTTCAGTTAATATTGCGTAGATTGTACAATAAGATAAATTTAATTCTTCAACCAGCATTCTAACAATCAAATTTGCATCGATAGCGATTATTTCACGTACTTTTTCCACTAACTTAGCACGATTTGATGCTTCTGGTTGTCCAGGTCTTGGATCATCATTTAAATCGTCACGGCCATTTTTAAATCGTGTAAACCACGTATAAACTTGAGTGCGACTCATACAATCATCACCATAAACTTTTTTCATCAATTCGTATGTCTCAGCGAATTTTTTTTCAAGTTTAACACAAAATTTCATATTTGGTCTTTGTTCCATTTTTGTTTTGTAACATAAGCACACTTTTTATTTTATTGAAATGGCTGTAACTTTCACATCTGTCATCCGCTTTACATGAATTTAGGTGCATTTGAAAGAGGATGAATGTATCGTTTTAATGCTGCAAATTTTCAATACATGGCGCTGCATGTTGTATGATTTAAATATAAAGTTCGGTTATTTTTGGGACACACTGTGTAGAAGCAAGGGAATTGGGTTCTGTACGAGTTAATGCCGACAGAAGTTAAACGGCGTTTCTTTGCTTGTGAACAGCTGCTTCAAAGATAGAATCTTAGGGGGTCTTTACATCGCATTGTGACCGGGGACGAAAAATGCGTCCACTACGATAATCCAAAGCGCAGAAAATCATGAGGAATAACTGGATATGTCTCCACGTCGACGGCCAGACCGAATGTTCATGGTGGCAAAGTTATGATCTGCATTTGGTGGAACCAGCTCGGTGCGGTCTATTATGAGCTGTTGAAACCGAGTGCAACCATCACAGGAGATTGATTTCGATCGTAATCGATGCATTTGACCCTAGCATTTAAGGAGAAACAGTCACAGTACTAAGAGAGACACGACAAAATTAATAACTCCATCATGATAATTCTCGACCACATGTCGCAAGACCTGTCAAGACATACTTGGAAACACTGAAATGGGAGGTCTTACCCCACCCGCCGTACTCTCCAGACGTTGCTCCTTCCGACTACCATTTCTTTCGATCGATGGCACATGGCCTGGCTCATCAGCATTTCCGCTCTCATGAAGAAGTCTAGAAAAGGAACGATTCGAGGACTACCTCAAAAGACGCATCGTTTTTTGGGGATGCTGCTACATCCTACAAAAATTTAGGATATGTTTTGTTTTTATATAGTAGCAAATAGAAAATAGTTATTCGTGAGAAATTCTAACACCTAGTATATACAGGAAATGAGCATTCGTATGCAACTGACCTAGAGTGCAGGAGAGCAATAAAAGTGTCAAATATACAAGAAAGGTCGCTCCCACAATCTCAAGGCACTACACCTAGAATGACTAGAGATTTTAGAATTTTCTTCCAAATAATATTTTCTGATATTATAGAATCCTAACTTTTATTTTAAATATTGCCGCCTAAAAATCAAGAAAACTTCAAATTTACGAAATTCAAAGAGTGAAATTGAGTTTTTCATGACTTAAGATGAAAATAGGATTTAGAAAATAGTAAGAGTTGTTTACAAAATTTACATATTGTAAATACAAAATTTCAATGTTACGTCCCCAACAAATAGAATTCATAATTTAATAATTTTAGTAATTATCAAATAGATTTAGACTAGAAAAATTTGTATCACCCGGTAGATGTATGAAAACGCCCTATGAAAATGAACTTTGTCCCCAATAAAGTACCTAAGTACTTGAGATAAGAGTGCAGATGTTACTCTGAAGATGCAGCATCTGGTGCATTTCTTGGTTGACTCCACTTTTCTTTCGTTTTCAGAAATATTATTTTCTGTAAGATTTTATTCTGTAATATTTTCGTTTAAAATTATTTCTTTTTCTCAGTTAAATGATCGAACAAATGCGTATTATCTCAATTGAAAAACCGTTGAAGCCCTAATAGAAGTTCACACCTCACATATTTCAAATTTGTTTTTTTTTTATCAGGCGTTTCAATAATTAATATGTAGACATGAAGCCACGTACAAATAGGATATAAATGATGTGTGTACTAAGTAACAGAAATAGGCGATTATTGAATTAGTTAAATTACAGTCAATACATAAATTGCACTATTACTTTAACCGTGTGAAAAACATATACACTTCTAATATACATACACATTTTAGAAAAAGGGAGTTTCGTTAAAATTTAAGATTAATGTTTTTAAGGTTCCGCACAATTCTGAATGAATCTAACTTACAATTTATACTCAGAGTATAGACATTACATTTTTATATACAAGATATAGGGAATTTGAAAAACTTCTTACATACAAAGGTTATAACTTGTAAAGCAACGTAAATTTTAACTAATAATTCAATAATTTAAAACAAAATATGACCTAGAAGGACAGAAATTGATGAAATTGAACGAGAACTTTTGTAAAAGACTAAGAGATTATGAGGACACCGTGTATAAAATGTATCTGGACTCATGCTCTCTTCGTCTTACACATGGCCCTCATGGGGGTGGAAGCATATAAATACCGAGTCGAATTTGATTTTGACACACTTCGAGTCAGGACAAGTTCCAGGGTTGTCCCTTGACTAGTTCCATCTTCCAACAAACATTGTACAAAGTGAAATTTAAGTGTGCCAACTGTTCAAAATAAAGAAGATCTAAAAGTAAGTAAAATAAAATCCAATTGTGTTTCAGTTTCTTGAATTTCCCAACCAAGTTTTTATTCCAAGTTTAATTTCCATTTTATTTCAATTTGTTCTCAGACTCAAATAACTTTTATTTCAATCTTATTTTTGAATAACGTGCTGAGTGTTTAATACAACCAGGCATTTATTCTTCGTTTTTATATTTTGTTTCAATCTTATTTTTAAATAACGTGCTGAGTGTTTAATACAACCAGGCAGTTATTCTTCGATTTTATGTTTTATTTCAATCTTAATTTTTGAATAACGTGCTGAGTGTTTAATACAATCAGGCAGTTATTCTTCGATTTTATATTTCATTTCTATCTTATTTTTGAATAACGTGCTGAGTGTTTAATACAACCAGGCAGTTATTCTTCGATTTTATATTTCATTTCCATCTTATTTTTTAATAACCTGCTGTGTGTTTAATACAACTAGGCCGGTATTCTTCGATTTTATGTTTTATTTCAATCTTAATTTTTGAATAACGTGCTGAGTGTTTAATGCAAGCAGGCAGTTATTCCTGATTTTATACCTGTCTCAGTTGAATGGCGTGCTGAGTGTTTGATACAAGCAGGCAGTTATTCTTGTTTTTATATTTTGTTTATACTTTATTTGAATAACGTGCTGAGTGTTTAATACAACCAGGCAGTTATTCCTGATTTTATATCTATCTCAGTTGAATGGCGTGCTGAGTGTTTAAGACAACCAGGCAGTTATTCTTCGATTTCATGTTTTATTTCAATCTTAATTTTTGAATAACGTGCTGAGTGTTTAATACAACCAGGCAGTTATTCTTCGATTTTATATTTCATTTCTATCTTATTTTTTAATAACGTGCTGAGTGTTTAATACAACCAGGCAGTTATTCTTCGATTTTATGTTTTATTTCAATCTTAATTTTTGAATAACGTGCTGAGTGTTTAATACAACCAGGCAGTTATTCTACGATTTTATGTTTTATTTCAATCTTAATTTTTGAATAACGTGCTGAGTGTTTAATACAACCAGGCAGTTATTCTTCGATTTTATGTTTTATTTCAATCTTAATTTTTGAATAACGTGCTGAGTGTTTAATACAACCAGGCAGTTATTCTTCGATTTTATGTTTTATTTCAATCTTAATTTTTGAATAATCTGCTAAGTGTTTAATACAACCAGGCAGTTATTCTTCCGTTTTATATTTCATTTCTATCTTATTTTTGAATAACGTGCTGAGTGTTAGATTTTGCGTCTTCAAATTTAAATTCATGATCATACTTCACAATAATTCTCAATGACTTAGAGGCATCGGTCTCTGAAGTTATAATTTTCGAAAATCTAAAAAGAACAGCGGAAAGAATCGCTGATTTAGAATCTTTAGACGAAGACAGTTGGTCTACTGTGGCCTATCTATGTAATAAAATTGAAAAATTGGAAAAGGATTATAGGAAAATCGAAAAGGAAAATAAGCACAATATTCAAGGAAATAAAATATTAATTAAACGAATATCAGAGTTAGACCAACAAAATATTAAATTACTTGAAACTCAAAAGGAAATTTTAAACTTGGTGAAGAATTTGAAGATTTAACCCAATTATTTATTTTGCGTTTTTCGAATAATTTCAGTGGATAACCAAGGTTCAATTCCAACGAAGAAGGCGAAAAGGGTGAAATATTCCAAATCAACCCGACAAAGACTCCGTAAGAGGAGGCAACTTCTACAAGACGAATTCGACCGTCAAGGGCTAAACCTTGTAGCCACATTTAAGGACGTTACGGGTTGTCCGTCATTCAAGGAAAGACAACGTAAATCGAGGGCGGGGCCCAAAATATTAAGCAACGTCGCTTTGGAAAATAAGTACAAGATCAGGGATCTAGGAAATAAAATAATTATTAAACCGTACATCCCAAAACCTGAGCCACCCGTGATTTGTCTGGTGACTCCGCCACATAATACTTATAAACCTGAGCCACCTGCGATTTGTCTGGTGACTCCACCACATCCAGGAATAGGCCAGGAGCCTACATCCATTCAACGACATTCCTCTCAAGGAAAGAGGTTTATTCCCACCGAGAATTGTATTTCGCGACCAGTATTTAAATGTAAGAATTGTCAACTCAAACCAAAATCTGGAGCGTGTTTTGATTGTTTTTCAGTAAATTATTACTACACACCTCCAGTTGCTAATAATAATTGTAGTA
>JAPYXD010000087.1:0-42489 GCA_030998225.1 Diplolepis rosae
CCAATTACATTTTATTCTAAAATTAAAATTCAAAAAACTATGGTACTTGAAAGTTTTCAAATAATTTTTGAAAATGTCATTTCTGAGAGTTCCAAGAGTTCTGCTCAGAGTTCTGGATTCTTCTCAAATAGTTCTACAAATAAGTCCAATTACATTTTATTCTAAAATTAAAATTCAAAAAACTATGGTACTTCAAAGTTTTCAAAAAAATTTGAAAATGTCATTTCTGAGAGTTCCAAGAGTTCTGTTCAGAGTTCTGGATTCTTCTCAAATAGTTCTACAAATAAGTCCAATTACATTTTATTCTAAAATTAAAATTCAAAAAACTATGGTACTTGAAAGTTTTCAAATAATTTTTGAAAATCTCATTTCTAAGAGTTTCAAGAGTTCTGTTCAGAGTTCTGGATTCTTCTCAAATAGTTCTACAAATAAGTCCAATTACATTTTATTCTAAAATTAAAATTCAAAAAACTATGGTACTTGAAAGTTTTCAAATAATTTTTGAAAATGTCATTTCTGAGAGTTCCAAGAGTTCTGTTCAGAGTTCTGGATTCTTCTCAAATAGTTCTACAAATAAGTTCAATTACATTTTATTCTAAAATTAAAATTCAAAGAACTATGGTACTTCAAAGTTTTCAAAAAAATTTGAAAATGTCATTTCTGAGAGTTCCAAGAGTTCTGTTCAGAGTTCTGGATTCTTCTCAAATAGTTCTACAAATAAGTCCAACTACATTTTATTCTAAAATTAAAATTCAAAAAACTATGGTACTTGAAAGTTTTCAAATAATTTTTGAAAATCTCATTTCTAAGAGTTTCAAGAGTTCCGTTTAGAGTTCTGGATTCTTCTAAAAAAGTTCTACAAATAAGTCCAATTACATTTTATTCTAAAATTAAAATTCAAAAAACTATGGTACTTGAAAGTTTTCAAATAATTTTTGAAAATGTCATTTCTGAGAGTTCCAAGAGTTCTGCTCAGAGTTCTGGATTCTTCTCAAATAGTTCTACAAATAAGTCCAATTACATTTTATTCTAAAATTAAAATTCAAAAAACTATGGTACTTCAAATTTTTCAAAAAAATTTGGAAATGTCATTTCTGAGAGTTCCAAGAGTTCTGCTCAGAGTTCTGGATTCTTCTCAAATAGTTCTACAAATAAGTCCAATTACATTTTATTCTAAAATTAAAATTCAAAAAACTATGGTACTTGAAAGTTTTCAAATAATTTTTGAAAATGTCATTTCTGAGAGTTCCAAGAGTTCTGTTCAGAGTTCTGGATTCTTCTCAAATAGTTCTACAAATAAGTCCAACTACATTTTATTCTAAAATTAAAATTCAAAAAACTATGGTACTTGAAAGTTTTCAAATAATTTTTGAAAATCTCATTTCTAAGAGTTTCAAGAGTTCTGTTCAGAGTTCTGGATTCTTCTCAAATAGTTCTACAAATAAGTCCAATTACATTTTATTCTAAAATTAAAATTCAAAAAACTATGGTACTTGAAAGTTTTCAAATAATTTTTGAAAATGTCATTTCTGAGAGTTCCAAGAGTTCTGTTCAGAGTTCTGGATTCTTCTCAAATAGTTCTACAAATAAGTCCAACTACATTTTATTCTAAAATTAAAATTCAAAAAACTATGGTACTTCAAAGTTTTCAAAAAAATTTGAAAATGTCATTTCTGAGAGTTCCAAGAGTTCTGTTCAGAGTTCTGGATTCTTCTCAAATAGTTCTACAAATAAGTCCAATTACATTTTATTCTAAAATTAAAATTCAAAAAACTATGGTACTTGAAAGTTTTCAAATAATTTTTGAAAATCTCATTTCTAAGAGTTTCAAGAGTTCTGTTCAGAGTTCTGGATTCTTCTCAAATAGTTCTACAAATAAGTCCAACTACATTTTATTCTAAAATTAAAATTCAAAAAAACTATGGTACTTGAAAGTTTTCAAATAATTTTGGAAAATGTCACTTCTGAGAGTCCCAAGAGTTCTGTTTAGAGTTCTGGATTCTTCTCAAATAGTTCTACAAATAATTCCAATTACATTTTATTCTATAATTAAAATTCAAAAAACTATGGTACTTGAAAGTTTTCAAATAATTTTTGAAAATGTCATTTCTGAGAGTTCCAAGAGTTCTGTTCAGAGTTCTGGATTCTTCTCAAATAGTTCTACAAATAATTCCAATTACATTTTATTCTAAAATTAAAATTCAAAAAACTATGGTACTTGAAAGTTTTCAAATAATTTTTGAAAATCTCATTTCTAAGAGTTTCAAGAGTTCTGTTCAGAGTTCTGGATTCTTCTCAAATAGTTCTACAAATAAGTCCAACTACATTTTATTCTAAAATTAAAATTCAAAGAACTATGGTACTTCAAAGTTTTCAAAAAAATTTGAAAATGTCATTTCTGAGAGTTCCAAGAGTTCTGTTCAGAGTTCTGGATTCTTCTCAAATAGTTCTACAAATAAGTCCAATTACATTTTATTCTAAAATTAAAATTCAAAAAACTATGGTACTTGAAAGTTTTCAAATAATTTTTGAAAATCTCATTTCTGAGAGTTCCAAGAGTTCTGTTTAGAGTTCTGGATTCTTCTCAAATAGTTCTACAAATAAGTCCAATTACATTTTATTCTAAAATTAAAATTCAAAAAACTATGGTACTTCAAAGTTTTCAAAAAAATTTGAAAATGTCATTTCTGAGAGTTCCAAGAGTTCTGTTCAGAGTTCTGGATTCTTCTCAAATAGTTCTACAAATAAGTCCAACTACATTTTATTCTAAAATTAAAATTCAAAAAACTATGGTACTTGAAAGTTTTCGAATAATTTTTGAAAATCTCATTTCTAAGAGTTTCAAGAGTTCTGTTCAGAGTTCTGGATTCTTCTCAAATAGTTCTACAAATAAGTCCAATTTCATTTTATTCTAAAATTCAAATTCAAATAACTATGGTACTTCAAATTTTTCAAAAAAATTTGAAAATGTCATTTCTGAGAGTTCCAAGAGTTCTGTTCAGAGTTCTGGATTCTTCTCAAATAGTTCTACAAATAATTCCAATTACATTTTATTCTATAATTAAAATTCAAAAAACTATGGTACTTGAAAGTTTTCAAATAATTTTTGAAAATCTCATTTCTAAGAGTTTCAAGAGTTCCGTTTAGAGTTCTGGATTCTTCTAAAAAAGTTCTACAAATAAGTCCAATTACATTTTATTCTAAAATTAAAATTCAAAAAACTATGGTACTTGAAAGTTTTCAAATAATTTTTGAAAATGTCATTTCTGAGAGTTCCAAGAGTTCTGCTCAGAGTTCTGGATTCTTCTCAAATAGTTCTACAAATAAGTCCAATTACATTTTATTCTAAAATTAAAATTCAAAAAACTATGGTACTTCAAAGTTTTCAAAAAAATTTGAAAATGTCATTTCTGAGAGTTCCAAGAGTTCTGTTCAGAGTTCTGGATTCTTCTCAAATAGTTCTACAAATAAGTCCAACTACATTTTATTCTAAAATTAAAATTCAAAAAACTATGGTACTTGAAAGTTTTCAAATAATTTTTGAAAATGTCATTTCTGAGAGTTCCAAGAGTTCTGTTCAGAGTTCTGGATTCTTCTCAAATAGTTCTACAAATAAGTCCAATTACATTTTATTCTAAAATTAAAATTCAAAAAACTATGGTACTTGAAAGTTTTCAAAAAAATTTGAAAATGTCATTTCTGAGAGTTCCAAGAGTTCTGTTCAGAGTTCTGGATTCTTCTCAAATAGTTCTACAAATAAGTCCAATTACATTTTATTCTAAAATTAAAATTCAAAAAACTATGGTACTTGAAAGTTTTCAAATAATTTTTGAAAATGTCATTTCTGAGAGTTCCAAGAGTTCTGCTCAGAGTTCTGGATTCTTCTCAAATAGTTCTACAAATAAGTCCAATTACATTTTATTCTAAAATTAAAATTCAAAAAACTATGGTACTTGAAAGTTTTCAAATAATTTTTGAAAATCTCATTTCTAAGAGTTCCAAGAGTTCTGTTTAGAGTTCTGGATTCTTCTCAAATAGTTCTACAAATAAGTCCAATTACATTTTATTCTAAAATTAAAATTCAAAAAACTATGGTACTTCAAAGTTTTCAAATAATTTTTGAAAATGTCATTTCTGAGAGTTCCAAGAGTTCTGTTTAGAGTTCTAGGTTCTTCTCGAATAGTTCTACGAATAAGTCCAATTACATTTTATTCTAAAATTAAAATTCAAAGAACTATGGTACTTCAAAGTTTTCAAAAAAATTTGAAAATGTCATTTCTGAGAGTTCCAAGAGTTCTTTTCAGAGTTCTGGATTCTTCTCAAATAGTTCTACAAATAAGTCCAATTACATTTTATTCTAAAATTAAAATTCAAAGAACTATGGTACTTGAAAGTTTTCAAATAATTTTTGAAAATCTCATTTCTAAGAGTTCCAAGAGTTCTGTTCAGAGTTCTGGATTCTTCTCGAATAGTTCTACAAATAAGTCCAACTACATTTTATTCTAAAATTAAAATTCAAAAAACTATGGTACTTGAAAGTTTTCAAATAATTTTTGAACATATCATTTCTGAGAGTTCCAAGAGTTCTGTTTAGAGTTCTGGGTTCTTCTCAAATAGTTCTACAAATAAGTCCAATTACATTTTATTCTAAAATTAAATTCAAAGAACTATGGTACTTCAAAATTTTCAAAAAAATTTGAAAATGTCATTTCTGAGAGTTCCAAGAGTTCTTTTCAGAGTTCTGGATTCTTCTCAAATAGTTCTACAAATAAGTCCAATTACATTTTATTCTAAAATTAAAATTCAAAGAACTATGGTACTTGAAAGTTTTCAAATAATTTTTGAAAATCTCATTTCTAAGAGTTCCAAGAGTTCTGTTTAGAGTTCTGGATTCTTCTCAAATAGTTCTACAAATAAGTCCAATTACATTTTATTCTAAAATTAAAATTCAAAAAACTATGGTACTTGAAAGTTTTCAAATAATTTTGGAAAATGTCACTTCTGAGAGTTCCAAGAGTTCTGTTTAGAGTTCTGGATTCTTCTCAAATAGTTCTACAAATAAGTCCAATTACATTTTATTCTAAAATTAAAATTCAAAGAACTATGGTACTTCAAAGTTTTCAAAAAAATTTGAAAATGTCATTTCTGAGAGTTCCAAGAGTTCTGCTCAGAGTTCTAGATTCTTCTCAAATAGTTCTACAAATAAGTCCAATTACATTTTATTCTAAAATTAAAATTCAAAAAACTATGGTACTTCAAAGTTTTCAAAAAAATTTGAAAATGTCATTTCTGAGAGTTCCAAGAGTTCTGTTCAGAGTTCTGGATTCTTCTCAAATAGTTCTACAAATAAGTCCAATTACATTTTATTCTAAAATTAAAATTCAAAAAACTATGGTACTTGAAAGTTTTCAAATAATTTTTGAAAATCTCATTTCTAAGAGTTTCAAGAGTTCTGTTCAGAGTTCTGGATTCTTCTCAAATAGTTCTACAAATAAGTCCAACTACATTTTATTCTAAAATTAAAATTCAAAAAACTATGGTACTTGAAAGTTTTCAAATAATTTTTGAAAATGTCATTTCTGAGAGTTCCAAGAGTTCTGTTCAGAGTTCTGGATTCTTCTCAAATAGTTCTACAAATAAGTCCAATTACATTTTATTCTAAAATTAAAATTCAAAGAACTATGGTACTTCAAAGTTTTCAAAAAAATTTGAAAATGTCATTTCTGAGAGTTCCAAGAGTTCTGTTCAGAGTTCTGGATTCTTCTCAAATAGTTCTACAAATAAGTCCAACTACATTTTATTCTAAAATTAAAATTCAAAAAACTATGGTACTTGAAAGTTTTCGAATAATTTTTGAAAATCTCATTTCTAAGAGTTCCAAGAGTTCTGTTAAGAGTACTGGATTCTTCTCGAATAGTTCTACAAATAAGTCCAACTACATTTTATTCTAAAATTAAAATTCAAAGAACTATGGTACTTGAAAGTTTTCAAATAATTTTGGAAAATGTCACTTCTGAGAGTCCCAAGAGTTCTGTTTAGAGTTCTGGATTCTTCTCAAATAGTTCTACAAATAAGTCCAACTACATTTTATTCTAAAATTAAAATTCAAAGAACTATGGTACTTCAAAGTTTTCAAAAAAATTTGAAAATGTCATTTCTGAGAGTTCCAAGAGTTCTGTTCAGAGTTCTGGATTCTTCTCAAATAGTTCTACAAATAAGTCCAACTACATTTTATTCTAAAATTAAAATTCAAAAAACTATGGTACTTCAAAGTTTTCAAAAAAATTTGAAAATGTCATTTCTGAGAGTTCCAAGAGTTCTGTTCAGAGTTCTGGATTCTTCTCAAATAGTTCTACAAATAAGTCCAATTACATTTTATTCTAAAATTAAAATTCAAAAAACTATGGTACTTGAAAGTTTTCAAATAATTTTTGAAAATGTCATTTCTGAGAGTTTCAAGAGTTCTGTTCAGAGTTCTGGATTCTTCTCAAATAGTTCTACAAATAAGTCCAATTACATTTTATTCTAAAATTAAAATTCAAAAAACTATGGTACTTGAAAGTTTTCAAATAATTTTTGAAAATGTCATTTCTGAGAGTTCCAAGAGTTCTGTTCAGAGTTCTGGATTCTTCTCAAATAGTTCTACAAATAATTCCAATTACATTTTATTCTAAAATTAAAATTCAAAAAACTATGGTACTTGAAAGTTTTCAAATAATTTTTGAAAATCTCATTTCTAAGAGTTTCAAGAGTTCTGTTCAGAGTTCTGGATTCTTCTCAAATAGTTCTACAAATAAGTCCAATTACATTTTATTCTAAAATTAAAATTCAAAAAACTATGGTACTTCAAAGTTTTCAAAAAAATTTGAAAATGTCATTTCTGAGAGTTCCAAGAGTTCTGCTCAGAGTTCTGGATTCTTCTCAAATAGTTCTACAAATAAGTCCAATTACATTTTATTCTAAAATTAAAATTCAAAGAACTATGGTACTTCAAAGTTTTCAAAAAAATTTGAAAATGTCATTTCTGAGAGTTCCAAGAGTTCTGTTCAGAGTTCTGGATTCTTCTCAAATAGTTCTACAAATAAGTCCAATTACATTTTATTCTAAAATTAAAATTCAAAAAACTATGGTACTTGAAAGTTTTCAAATAATTTTTGAAAATCTCATTTCTAAGAGTTCCAAGAGTTCTGTTTAGAGTTCTGGATTCTTCTCGAATAGTTCTACAAATAAGTCCAACTACATTTTATTCTAAAATTAAAATTCAAAAAACTATGGTACTTGAAAGTTTTCAAATAATTTTTGAAAATGTCATTTCTGAGAGTTCCAAGAGTTCTGTTTAGAGTTCTGGATTCTTCTCAAATAGTTCTACAAATAAGTCCAATTACATTTTATTCTAAAATTAAAATTCAAAGAACTATGGTACTTCAAAGTTTTCAAAAAAATTAGAAAATGTCATTTCTGAGAGTTCCAAGAGTTCTGCTCAGAGTTCTAGATTCTTCTCAAATAGTTCTACAAATAAGTCCAATTACATTTTATTCTAAAATTAAAATTCAAAAAACTATGGTACTTCTAAGTTTTCAAAAAAATTTGAAAATGTCATTTCTGAGAGTTCCAAGAGTTCTGTTCAGAGTTCTGGATTCTTCTCAAATAGTTCTACAAATAAGTCCAATTACATTTTATTCTAAAATTAAAATTCAAAAAACTATGGTACTTGAAAGTTTTCAAATAATTTTTGAAAATGTCATTTCTGAGAGTTTCAAGAGTTCTGTTCAGAGTTCTGGATTCTTCTCAAATAGTTCTACAAATAAGTCCAATTACATTTTATTCTAAAATTAAAATTCAAAAAACTATGGTACTTGAAAGTTTTCAAATAATTTTTGAAAATGTCATTTCTGAGAGTTCCAAGAGTTCTGTTCAGAGTTCTGGATTCTTCTCAAATAGTTCTACAAATAAGTCCAACTACATTTTATTCTAAAATTAAAATTCAAAGAACTATGGTACTTCAAAGTTTTCAAAAAAATTTGAAAATGTCATTTCTGAGAGTTCCAAGAGTTCTGTTCAGAGTTCTGGATTCTTCTCAAATAGTTCTACAAATAAGTCCAACTACATTTTATTCTAAAATTAAAATTCAAAAAACTATGGTACTTGAAAGTTTTCAAATAATTTTCGAAAATCTCATTTCTAAGAGTTTCAAGAGTTCCGTTTAGAGTTCTGGATTCTTCTAAAAAATTTCTACAAATAAGTCCAATTACATTTTATTCTAAAATTAAAATTCAAAAAACTATGGTACTTGAAAGTTTTCAAATAATTTTGGAAAATGTCACTTCTGAGCGTCCCAAGAGTTCTGTTTAGAGTTCTGGATTCTTCTCAAATAGTTCTACAAATAATTCCAATTACATTTTATTCTATAATTAAAATTCAAAAAACTATGGTACTTGAAAGTTTTCAAATAAATTTTGAAAATGTCATTTCTGAGAGTTCCAAGAGTTCTGTTCAGAGTTCTGGATTCTTCTCAAATAGTTCTACAAATAAGTCCAATTACATTTTATTCTAAAATTAAAATTCAAAAAAACTATGGTACTTCAAAGTTTTCAAAGAAATTTGAAAATGTCATTTCTGAGAGTTCCAAGAGTTCTGTTCAGAGTTCTGGATTCTTCTCAAATAGTTCTACAAATAATTCCAATTACATTTTATTCTATAATTAAAATTCAAAAAACTATGGTACTTGAAAGTTTTCAAATAATTTTTGAAAATCTCATTTCTAAGAGTTTCAAGAGTTCTGTTCAGAGTTCTGGATTCTTCTCAAATAGTTCTACAAATAAGTCCAATTACATTTTATTCTAAAATTAAAATTCAAAAAACTATGGTACTTGAAAGTTTTCAAATAATTTTTGAAAATGTCATTTCTGAGAGTTCCAAGAGTTCTGCTCAGAGTTCTGGATTCTTCTCAAATAGTTCTACAAATAAGTCCAATTACATTTTATTCTAAAATTAAAATTCAAAGAACTATGGTACTTCAAAGTTTTCAAAAAAATTTGAAAATGTCATTTCTGAGAGTTCCAAGAGTTCTGTTCAGAGTTCTGGATTCTTCTCAAATAGTTCTACAAATAAGTCCAATTACATTTTATTCTAAAATTAAAATTCAAAAAACTATGGTACTTGAAAGTTTTCGAATAATTTTTGAAAATCTCATTTCTAAGAGTTCCAAGAGTTCTGTTCAGAGTTCTGGATTCTTCTCAAATAGTTCTACAAATAAGTCCAATTACATTTTATTCTAAAATTAAAATTCAAAAAACTATGGTACTTGAAAGTTTTCAAATAATTTTTGAAAATGTCATTTCTGAGAGTTCCAAGAGTTCTGTTTAGAGTTCTGGATTCTTCTCAAATAGTTCTACAAATAAGTCCAACTACATTTTATTCTAAAATTAAAATTCAAAGAACTATGGTACTTCAAAGTTTTCAAAAAATTTTGAAAATGTCATTTCTGAGAGTTCCAAGAGTTCTGTTCAGAGTTCTGGATTCTTCTCAAATATTTCTACAAATAAGTCCAACTACATTTTATTCTAAAATTAAAATTCAAAAAACTATGGTACTTCAAAGTTTTCAAATAATATTTGAAAATGTCATTTCTGAGAGTTCCAAGAGTTCTGTTCAGAGTTCTGGATTCTTCTCAAATAGTTCTACAAATAAGTCCAATTTCATTTTATTCTAAAATTCAAATTCAAAAAACTATGGTACTTGAAAGTTTTCAAATAATTTTCGAAAATCTCATTTCTAAGAGTTTCAAGAGTTCCGTTTAGAGTTCTGGATTCTTCTAAAAAATTTCTACAAATAAGTCCAATTACATTTTATTCTAAAATTAAAATTCAAAAAACTATGGTACTTGAAAGTTTTCAAATAATTTTTGAAAATGTCATTTCTGAGAGTTCCAAGAGTTCTGCTCAGAGTTCTGGATTCTTCTCAAATAGTTCTACAAATAAGTCCAATTACATTTTATTCTAAAATTAAAATTCAAAAAACTATGGTACTTGAAAGTTTTCGAATAATTTTTGAAAATCTCATTTCTAAGAGTTTCAAGAGTTCTGTTCAGAGTTCTGGATTCTTCTCAAATAGTTCTACAAATAAGTTCAATTTCATTTTATTCTAAAATTCAAATTCAAATAACTATGGTACTTGAAAGTTTTCAAATAATTTTTGAAAATGTCACTTCTGAGAGTCCCAAGAGTTCTGTTTAGAGTTCTGGATTCTTCTCAAATAGTTCTACAAATAAGTCCAACTACATTTTATTCTAAAATTAAAATTCAAAGAACTATGGTACTTCAAAGTTTTCAAAAAAATTTGAAAATGTCATTTCTGAGAGTTCCAAGAGTTCTGTTCAGAGTTCTGGATTCTTCTCAAATAGTTCTACAAATAAGTCCAATTACATTTTATTCTAAAATTAAAATTCAAAAAACTATGGTACTTCAAATTTTTCAAAAAAATTTGAAAATGTCATTTCTGAGAGTTCCAAGAGTTCTGTTCAGAGTTCTGGATTCTTCTCAAATAGTTCTACAAATAAGTCCAATTTCATTTTATTCTAAAATTAAAATTCAAAAAACTATGGTACTTGAAAGTTTTCAAATAATTTTCGAAAATCTCATTTCTAAGAGTTTCAAGAGTTCCGTTTAGAGTTCTGGATTCTTCTAAAAAATTTCTACAAATAAGTCCAATTACATTTTATTCTAAAATTAAAATTCAAAAAACTATGGTACTTGAAAGTTTTCAAATAATTTTTGAAAATGTCATTTCTGAGAGTTCCAAGAGTTCTGTTCAGAGTTCTGGATTCTTCTCAAATATTTCTACAAATAAGTCCAACTACATTTTATTCTAAAATTAAAATTCAAAAAACTATGGTACTTGAAAGTTTTCAAATAATTTTTGAAAATGTCATTTCTGAGAGTTCCAAGAGTTCTGCTCAGAGTTCTGGATTCTTCTCAAATAGTTCTACAAATAAGTCCAATTACATTTTATTCTAAAATTAAAATTCAAAAAACTATGGTACTTGAAAGTTTTCAAATAATTTTTGAAAATGTCATTTCTGAGAGTTCCAAGAGTTCTGTTCAGAGTTCTGGATTCTTCTCAAATAGTTCTACAAATAAGTCCAACTACATTTTATTCTAAAATTAAAATTCAAAGAACTATGGTACTTCAAAGTTTTCAAAAAAATTTGAAAATGTCATTTCTGAGAGTTCCAAGAGTTCTGTTCAGAGTTCTGGATTCTTCTCAAATAGTTCTACAAATAATTCCAATTACATTTTATTCTAAAATTAAAATTCAAAAAACTATGGTACTTGAAAGTTTTCAAATAATTTTTGAAAATCTCATTTCTAAGAGTTTCAAGAGTTCTGTTCAGAGTTCTGGATTCTTCTCAAATAGTTCTACAAATAAGTCCAACTACATTTTATTCTAAAATTAAAATTCAAAAAACTATGGTACTTGAAAGTTTTCAAATAATTTTTGAAAATGTCATTTCTGAGAGTTCCAAGAGTTCTGTTCAGAGTTCTGGATTCTTCTCAAATAGTTCTACAAATAAGTCCAATTACATTTTATTCTAAAATTAAAATTCAAAAAACTATGGTACTTGAAAGTTTTCAAATAATTTTTGAAAATCTCATTTCTAAGAGTTTCAAGAGTTCTGTTTAGAGTTCTGGATTCTTCTCGAATAGTTCTACAAATAAGCCCAACTACATTTTATTCTAAAATTAAAATTCAAAGAACTATGGTACTTCAAAGTTTTCAAAAAAATTTGAAAATGTCATTTCTGAGAGTTCCAAGAGTTCTGTTCAGAGTTCTGGATTCTTCTCAAATAGTTCTACAAATAAGTCCAATTTCATTTTATTCTAAAATTCAAATTCAAAAAACTATGGTACTTGAAAGTTTTCAAATAATTTTCGAAAATCTCATTTCTAAGAGTTTCAAGAGTTCCGTTTAGAGTTCTGGATTCTTCTAAAAAATTTCTACAAATAAGTCCAATTACATTTTATTCTAAAATTAAAATTCAAAAAACTATGGTACTTGAAAGTTTTCAAATAATTTTTGAAAATGTCATTTCTGAGAGTTCCAAGAGTTCTGCTCAGAGTTCTGGATTCTTCTCAAATAGTTCTACAAATAAGTCCAATTACATTTTATTCTAAAATTAAAATTCAAAAAACTATGGTACTTCTAAGTTTTCAAAAAAATTTGAAAATGTCATTTCTGAGAGTTCCAAGAGTTCTGTTCAGAGTTCTGGATTCTTCTCAAATAGTTCTACAAATAAGTCCAATTACATTTTATTCTAAAATTAAAATTCAAAAAACTATGGTACTTCAAAGTTTTCAAAAAAATTTGAAAATGTCATTTCTGAGAGTTCCAAGAGTTCTGTTCAGAGTTCTGGATTCTTCTCAAATATTTCTACAAATAAGTCCAACTACATTTTATTCTAAAATTAAAATTCAAAAAACTATGGTACTTGAAAGTTTTCGAATAATTTTTGAAAATCTCATTTCTAAGAGTTTCAAGAGTTCTGTTCAGAGTTCTGGATTCTTCTCAAATAGTTCTACAAATAAGTCCAATTACATTTTATTCTAAAATTAAAATTCAAAAAACTATGGTACTTGAAAGTTTTCAAATAATTTTTGAAAATGTCATTTCTGAGAGTTCCAAGAGTTCTGTTCAGAGTTCTGGATTCTTCTCAAATAGTTCTACAAATAAGTCCAATTACATTTTATTCTAAAATTAAAATTCAAAGAACTATGGTACTTCAAAGTTTTCAAAAAAATTTGAAAATGTCATTTCTGAGAGTTCCAAGAGTTCTGTTCAGAGTTCTGGATTCTTCTCAAATAGTTCTACAAATAAGTCCAATTACATTTTATTCTAAAATTAAAATTCAAAAAACTATGGTACTTGAAAGTTTTCAAATAATTTTTGAAAATCTCATTTCTAAGAGTTTCAAGAGTTCTGTTCAGAGTTCTGGATTCTTCTCAAATAGTTCTACAAATAAGTCCAATTACATTTTATTCTAAAATTAAAATTCAAAAAACTATGGTACTTCAAAGTTTTCAAAAAAATTTGAAAATGTCATTTCTGAGAGTTCCAAGAGTTCTGTTCAGAGTTCTGGATTCTTCTCAAATAGTTCTACAAATAAGTCCAATTACATTTTATTCTAAAATTAAAATTCAAAGAACTATGGTACTTCAAAGTTTTCAAAAAAATTTGAAAATGTCATTTCTGAGAGTTCCAAGAGTTCTGTTCAGAGTTCTGGATTCTTCTCAAATAGTTCTACAAATAAGTCCAATTACATTTTATTCTAAAATTAAAATTCAAAAAACTATGGTACTTGAAAGTTTTCAAATAATTTTTGAAAATGTCATTTCTGAGAGTTCCAAGAGTTCTGTTCAGAGTTCTGGATTCTTCTCAAATAGTTCTACAAATAAGCCCAACTACATTTTATTCTAAAATTAAAATTCAAAGAACTATGGTACTTCAAAGTTTTCAAAAAAATTTGAAAATGTCATTTCTGAGAGTTCCAAGAGTTCTGTTCAGAGTTCTGGATTCTTCTCAAATAGTTCTACAAATAAGTCCAATTTCATTTTATTCTAAAATTAAAATTCAAAAAACTATGGTACTTGAAAGTTTTCAAATAATTTTCGAAAATCTCATTTCTAAGAGTTTCAAGAGTTCCGTTTAGAGTTCTGGATTCTTCTAAAAAATTTCTACAAATAAGTCCAATTACATTTTATTCTAAAATTAAAATTCAAAAAACTATGGTACTTGAAAGTTTTCAAATAATTTTTGAAAATGTCATTTCTGAGAGTTCCAAGAGTTCTGTTCAGAGTTCTGGATTCTTCTCAAATAGTTCTACAAATAAGTCCAATTACATTTTATTCTAAAATTCAAATTCAAAGAACTATGGTACTTCAAAGTTTTCAAAAAATTTTGGAAAATGTCATTTCTGAGAGTTCCAAGAGTTCTGTTCAGAGTTCTGGATTCTTCTCAAATAGTTCTACAAATAAGTCCAACTACATTTTATTCTAAAATTAAAATTCAAAAAACTATGGTACTTGAAAGTTTTCGAATAATTTTTGAAAATCTCATTTCTAAGAGTTTCAAGAGTTCTGTTCAGAGTTCTGGATTCTTCTCAAATAGTTCTACAAATAAGTCCAACTACATTTTATTCTAAAATTAAAATTCAAAAAACTATGGTACTTGAAAGTTTTCAAATAATTTTTGAAAATGTCATTTCTGAGAGTTCCAAGAGTTCTGCTCAGAGTTCTAGATTCTTCTCAAATAGTTCTACAAATAAGTCCAATTACATTTTATTCTAAAATTAAAATTCAAAAAACTATGGTACTTCAAAGTTTTCAAAAAAATTTGAAAATGTCATTTCTGAGAGTTCCAAGAGTTCTGTTCAGAGTTCTGGATTCTTCTCAAATAGTTCTACAAATAAGTCCAATTTCATTTTATTCTAAAATTCAAATTCAAATAACTATGGTACTTCAAATTTTTCAAAAAAATTTGGAAATGTCATTTCTGAGAGTTCCAAGAGTTCTGTTCAGAGTTCTGGATTCTTCTCAAATAGTTCTACAAATAAGTCCAATTTCATTTTATTCTAAAATTAAAATTCAAAAAACTATGGTACTTGAAAGTTTTCAAATAATTTTTGAAAATGTCATTTCTAAGAGTTTCAAGAGTTCTGTTCAGAGTTCTGGATTCTTCTCAAATAGTTCTACAAATAAGTCCAACTACATTTTATTCTAAAATTAAAATTCAAAAAACTATGGTACTTGAAAGTTTTCAAATAATTTTTGAAAATCTCATTTCTAAGAGTTTCAAGAGTTCCGTTTAGAGTTCTGGATTCTTCTAAAAAATTTCTACAAATAAGTCCAATTACATTTTATTCTAAAATTAAAATTCAAAAAACTATGGTACTTGAAAGTTTTCAAATAATTTTTGAAAATGTCATTTCTGAGAGTTCCAAGAGTTCTGTTCAGAGTTCTGGATTCTTCTCAAATAGTTCTACAAATAAGTCCAATTACATTTTATTCTAAAATTAAAATTCAAAGAACTATGGTACTTCAAAGTTTTCAAAAAAATTTGAAAATGTCATTTCTGAGAGTTCCAAGAGTTCTGTTCAGAGTTCTGGATTCTTCTCAAATAGTTCTACAAATAAGTCCAACTACATTTTATTCTAAAATTAAAATTCAAAAAAACTATGGTACTTGAAAGTTTTCAAATAATTTTGGAAAATGTCACTTCTGAGAGTCCCAAGAGTTCTGTTTAGAGTTCTGGATTCTTCTCAAATAGTTCTACAAATAAGTCCAATTACATTTTATTCTAAAATTAAAATTCAAAGAACTATGGTACTTCAAAGTTTTCAAAAAAATTTGAAAATGTCATTTCTGAGAGTTCCAAGAGTTCTGTTCAGAGTTCTGGATTCTTCTCAAATAGTTCTACAAATAAGTCCAATTACATTTTATTCTAAAATTAAAATTCAAAAAACTATGGTACTTGAAAGTTTTCAAATAATTTTTGAAAATCTCATTTCTAAGAGTTTCAAGAGTTCTGTTCAGAGTTCTGGATTCTTCTCAAATAGTTCTACAAATAAGTCCAACTACATTTTATTCTAAAATTAAAATTCAAAAAACTATGGTACTTGAAAGTTTTCGAATAATTTTTGAAAATCTCATTTCTAAGAGTTCCAAGAGTTCTGTTCAGAGTTCTGGATTCTTCTCAAATAGTTCTACAAATAAGTCCAATTACATTTTATTCTAAAATTAAAATTCAAAAAACTATGGTACTTCAAATTTTTCAAAAAAATTTGAAAATGTCATTTCTGAGAGTTCCAAGAGTTCTGCTCAGAGTTCTGGATTCTTCTCAAATAGTTCTACAAATAAGTCCAATTACATTTTATTCTAAAATTAAAATTCAAAAAACTATGGTACTTGAAAGTTTTCAAATAATTTTTGAAAATCTCATTTCTAAGAGTTTCAAGAGTTCCGTTTAGAGTTCTGGATTCTTCTAAAAAAGTTCTACAAATAAGTCCAATTACATTTTATTCTAAAATTAAAATTCAAAAAACTATGGTACTTGAAAGTTTTCAAATAATTTTGGAAAATGTCACTTCTGAGAGTCCCAAGAGTTCTGTTTAGAGTTCTGGATTCTTCTCAAATAGTTCTACAAATAAGTCCAACTACATTTTATTCTAAAATTAAAATTCAAAGAACTATGGTACTTCAAAGTTTTCAAAAAAATTTGAAAATGTCATTTCTGAGAGTTCCAAGAGTTCTGTTCAGAGTTCTGGATTCTTCTCAAATAGTTCTACAAATAAGTCCAACTACATTTTATTCTAAAATTAAAATTCAAAAAACTATGGTACTTGAAAGTTTTCAAATAATTTTTGAAAATCTCATTTCTAAGAGTTTCAAGAGTTCTGTTCAGAGTTCTGGATTCTTCTCAAATAGTTCTACAAATAAGTCCAACTACATTTTATTCTAAAATTAAAATTCAAAAAAACTATGGTACTTGAAAGTTTTCAAATAATTTTGGAAAATGTCACTTCTGAGAGTCCCAAGAGTTCTGTTTAGAGTTCTGGATTCTTCTCAAATAGTTCTACAAATAAGTCCAACTACATTTTATTCTAAAATTAAAATTCAAAGAACTATGGTACTTCAAAGTTTTCAAAAAAATTTGAAAATGTCATTTCTGAGAGTTCCAAGAGTTCTGTTCAGAGTTCTGGATTCTTCTCAAATAGTTCTACAAATAATTCCAATTACATTTTATTCTAAAATTAAAATTCAAAAAACTATGGTACTTGAAAGTTTTCAAATAATTTTTGAAAATCTCATTTCTAAGAGTTTCAAGAGTTCTGTTCAGAGTTCTGGATTCTTCTCAAATAGTTCTACAAATAAGTCCAACTACATTTTATTCTAAAATTAAAATTCAAAAAACTATGGTACTTCAAAGTTTTCAAAAAAATTTGAAAATGTCATTTCTGAGAGTTCCAAGAGTTCTGTTCAGAGTTCTGGATTCTTCTCAAATAGTTCTACAAATAAGTCCAACTACATTTTATTCTAAAATTAAAATTCAAAGAACTATGGTACTTGAAAGTTTTCAAATAATTTTGGAAAATGTCACTTCTGAGAGTTCCAAGAGTTCTGTTCAGAGTTCTGGATTCTTCTCAAATAGTTCTACAAATAAGTCCAATTACATTTTATTCTAAAATTAAAATTCAAAAAACTATGGTACTTGAAAGTTTTCAAATAATTTTTGAAAATCTCATTTCTAAGAGTTCCAAGAGTTCTGTTTAGAGTTCTGGATTCTTCTCAAATAGTTCTACAAATAAGTCCAATTACATTTTATTCTAAAATTAAAATTCAAAAAACTATGGTACTTCAAAGTTTTCAAAAAAATTTGAAAATGTCATTTCTGAGAGTTCCTAGAGTTCTGCTCAGAGTTCTGGGTTCTTCTCAAATAGTTCTACAAATAAGTCCCATTACATTTTATTCTAAAATTAAAATTCAAAGAACTATGGTACTTCAAAGTTTTCAAAAAATTTTAGAAAATGTCATTTCTGAGATTTCCAAGAGTTCTGTTCAGAGTTCTGGATTCTTCTCAAATAGTTCTACAAATAAGTCCAATTACATTTTATTCTAAAATTTAAATTAAAAAAACTATGGTACTTGAAAGTTTTCAAATAATTTTTGAAAATCTCATTTCTAAGAGTTCCAAGAGTTCTGTTTAGAGTTCTGGATTCTTCTCAAATAGTTCTACAAATAAGTCCAATTACATTTTATTCTAAAATTAAAATTCAAAAAACTATGGTACTTGAAAGTTTTCAAATAATATTTGAAAATTTCATTTCTGAGAGTTCCAAGAGTTGTGTTCAGAGTTCTGGATTCTTCTCAAATAGTTCTAAAAATAAGTCCAATTACATTTTATTCTAAAATTAAAATTCAAAGAACTATGGTACTTCAACGTTTTCAAAAAAATTTGAAAATGTCATTTCTGAGAGTTCCAAGAGTTCTGTTCAGAGTTCTGGATTCTTCTCAAATAGTTCTACGAATAAGTCCAATTACATTTTATTCTATAATTAAAATTCAAAAAACTATGGTACTTCAAATTTTTCAAAAAAATTTGAAAATGTCATTTCTGAGAGTTCCAAGAGTTCTGTTCAGAGTTCTGGATTCTTCTCAAATAGTTCTACAAATAAGTCCAATTACATTTTATTCTAAAATTAAAATTCAAAAAACTATGGTACTTGAAAGTTTTCAAATAATTTTTGAAAATGTCATTTCTAAGAGTTTCAAGAGTTCTGTTCAGAGTTCTGGATTCTTCTCAAATAGTTCTACAAATAAGTCCAATTACATTTTATTCTAAAATTAAAATTCAAAAAACTATGGTACTTGAAAGTTTTCAAATAATTTTTGAAAATCTCATTTCTAAGAGTTCCAAGAGTTCCGTTTAGAGTTCTGGATTCTTCTAAAAAATTTCTACAAATAAGTCCAATTACATTTTATTCTAAAATTAAAATTCAAAAAAACTATGGTACTTGAAAGTTTTCAAATAATTTTGGAAAATGTCACTTCTGAGAGTCCCAAGAGTTCTGTTTAGAGTTCTGGATTCTTCTCAAATATTTCTACAAATAAGTCCAACTACATTTTATTCTAAAATTAAAATTCAAAGAACTATGGTACTTCAAAGTTTTCAAAAAAATTTGAAAATGTCATTTCTGAGAGTTCCAAGAGTTCTGTTCAGAGTTCTGGATTCTTCTCAAATAGTTCTACAAATAAGTCCAATTTCATTTTATTCTAAAATTAAAATTCAAAAAACTATGGTACTTGAAAGTTTTCAAATAATTTTCGAAAATCTCATTTCTAAGAGTTTCAAGAGTTCCGTTTAGAGTTCTGGATTCTTCTAAAAAATTTCTACAAATAAGTCCAATTACATTTTATTCTAAAATTAAAATTCAAAAAACTATGGTACTTGAAAGTTTTCAAATAATTTTTGAAAATGTCATTTCTGAGAGTTCCAAGAGTTCTGTTCAGAGTTCTGGATTCTTCTCAAATAGTTCTACAAATAAGTCCAATTACATTTTATTCTAAAATTAAAATTCAAAGAACTATGGTACTTCAAAGTTTTCAAAAAAATTTGAAAATGTCATTTCTGAGAGTTCCAAGAGTTCTGTTCAGAGTTCTGGATTCTTCTCAAATAGTTCTACAAATAATTCCAATTACATTTTATTCTAAAATTAAAATTCAAAAAACTATGGTACTTGAAAGTTTTCAAATAATTTTTGAAAATCTCATTTCTAAGAGTTTCAAGAGTTCTGTTCAGAGTTCTGGATTCTTCTCAAATAGTTCTACAAATAAGTCCAACTACATTTTATTCTAAAATTAAAATTCAAAAAACTATGGTACTTCAAAGTTTTCAAAAAAATTTGAAAATGTCATTTCTGAGAGTTCCAAGAGTTCTGTTCAGAGTTCTGGATTCTTCTCAAATAGTTCTACAAATAAGTCCAACTACATTTTATTCTAAAATTTAAATTAAAAAAACTATGGTACTTGAAAGTTTTCAAATAATATTTGAAAATTTCATTTCTGAGAGTTCCAAGAGTTCTGTTCAGAGTTCTGGATTCTTCTCAAATAGTTCTACAAATAAGTCCAATTACATTTTATTCTAAAATTAAAATTCAAAAAACTATGGTACTTGAAAGTTTTCAAATAATTTTTGAAAATCTCATTTCTAAGAGTTCCAAGAGTTCTGTTCAGAGTTCTGGATTCTTCTCAAATAGTTCTACAAATAAGTCCAATTACATTTTATTCTAAAATTAAAATTCAAAAAACTATGGTACTTCAACGTTTTCAAAAAAATTTGAAAATGTCATTTCTGAGAGATCCAAGAGTTCTGTTCAGAGTTCTGGGTTCTTCTCAAATAGTTCTACGAATAAGTCCAATTACATTTTATTCTAAAATTAAAATTCAAAGAACTATGGTACTTCAAAGTTTTCAAAAAAATTTGAAAATGTCATTTCTGAGAGTTCCAAGAGTTCTGTTCAGAGTTCTGGATTCTTCTCAAATAGTTCTACAAATAAGTCCAACTACATTTTATTCTAAAATTAAAATTCAAAAAACTATGGTACTTGAAAGTTTTCAAATAATTTTTGAAAATCTCATTTCTAAGAGTTTCAAGAGTTCCGTTTAGAGTTCTGGATTCTTCTAAAAAAGTTCTACAAATAAGTCCAATTACATTTTATTCTAAAATTAAAATTCAAAAAACTATGGTACTTGAAAGTTTTCAAATAATTTTTGAAAATGTCATTTCTGAGAGTTCCAAGAGTTCTGTTCAGAGTTCTGGATTCTTCTCAAATAGTTCTACAAATAAGTCCAACTACATTTTATTCTAAAATTAAAATTCAAAGAACTATGGTACTTCAAAGTTTTCAAAAAAATTTGAAAATGTCATTTCTGAGAGTTCCAAGAGTTCTGTTCAGAGTTCTGGATTCTTCTCAAATAGTTCTACAAATAAGTCCAATTTCATTTTATTCTAAAATTCAAATTCAAATAACTATGGTACTTCAAATTTTTCAAAAAAATTTGGAAATGTCATTTCTGAGAGTTCCAAGAGTTCTGTTCAGAGTTCTGGATTCTTCTCAAATAGTTCTACAAATAAGTCCAATTTCATTTTATTCTAAAATTAAAATTCAAAAAACTATGGTACTTGAAAGTTTTCAAATAATTTTTGAAAATGTCATTTCTAAGAGTTTCAAGAGTTCTGTTCAGAGTTCTGGATTCTCAAATAGTTCTACAAATAAGTCCAATTTCATTTTATTCTAAAATTCAAATTCAAAAAACTATGGTACTTGAAAGTTTTCAAATAATTTTCGAAAATCTCATTTCTAAGAGTTTCAAGAGTTCCGTTTAGAGTTCTGGATTCTTCTAAAAAATTTCTACAAATAAGTCCAATTACATTTTATTCTAAAATTAAAATTCAAAAAACTATGGTACTTGAAAGTTTTCAAATAATTTTTGAAAATGTCATTTCTGAGAGTTCCAAGAGTTCTGTTTAGAGTTCTGGATTCTTCTCAAATAGTTCTACAAATAAGTCCAACTACATTTTATTCTAAAATTAAAATTCAAAGAACTATGGTACTTCAAAGTTTTCAAAAAAATTTGGAAATGTCATTTCTGAGAGTTCCAAGAGTTCTGTTCAGAGTTCTGGATTCTTCTCAAATAGTTCTACAAATAAGTCCAATTACATTTTATTCTAAAATTAAAATTCAAAAAACTATGGTACTTGAAAGTTTTCAAATAATTTTTGAAAATCTCACATCTAAGAGTTCCAAGAGTTCTGTTTAGAGTACTGGATTCTTCTCAAATAGTTCTACAAATAAGTCCAATTACATTTTATTCTAAAATTAAAATTCAAAAAACTATGGTACTTGAAAGTTTTCAAATAATTTTTGAAAATGTCATTTCTGAGAGTTCCAAGAGTTCTGCTCAGAGTTCTGGATTCTTCTCAAATAGTTCTACAAATAAGTCCAATTACATTTTATTCTAAAATTAAAATTCAAAGAACTATGGTACTTCAAAGTTTTCAAAAAAATTTGAAAATGTCATTTCTGAGAGTTCCAAGAGTTCTGCTCAGAGTTCTGGATTCTTCTCAAATAGTTCTACAAATAAGTCCAATTACATTTTATTCTAAAATTAAAATTCAAAAAACTATGGTACTTCTAAGTTTTCAAAAAAATTTGAAAATGTCATTTCTGAGAGTTCCAAGAGTTCTGTTCAGAGTTCTGGATTCTTCTCAAATAGTTCTACAAATAAGTCCAATTACATTTTATTCTAAAATTAAAATTCAAAAAACTATGGTACTTGAAAGTTTTCAAATAATTTTTGAAAATGTCATTTCTAAGAGTTTCAAGAGTTCTGTTCAGAGTTCTGGATTCTTCTCAAATAGTTCTACAAATAAGTCCAACTACATTTTATTCTAAAATTAAAATTCAAAAAACTATGGTACTTGAAAGTTTTCGAATAATTTTTGAAAATCTCATTTCTAAGAGTTCCAAGAGTTCTGTTCAGAGTTCTGGATTCTTCTCAAATAGTTCTACAAATAAGTCCAACTACATTTTATTCTAAAATTAAAATTCAAAAAAACTATGGTACTTGAAAGTTTTCAAATAATTTTGGAAAATGTCACTTCTGAGAGTCCCAAGAGTTCTGTTTAGAGTTCTGGATTCTTCTCAAATAGTTCTACAAATAAGTCCAACTACATTTTATTCTAAAATTAAAATTCAAAGAACTATGGTACTTCAAAGTTTTCAAAAAAATTTGGAAATGTCATTTCTGAGAGTTCCAAGAGTTCTGTTCAGAGTTCTGGATTCTTCTCAAATAGTTCTACAAATAAGTCCAATTTCATTTTATTCTAAAATTAAAATTCAAAAAACTATGGTACTTGAAAGTTTTCAAATAATTTTCGAAAATCTCATTTCTAAGAGTTTCAAGAGTTCCGTTTAGAGTTCTGGATTCTTCTAAAAAATTTCTACAAATAAGTCCAATTACATTTTATTCTAAAATTAAAATTCAAAAAACTATGGTACTTGAAAGTTTTCAAATAATTTTTGAAAATGTCATTTCTGAGAGTTCCAAGAGTTCTGTTCAGAGTTCTGGATTCTTCTCAAATAGTTCTACAAATAAGTCCAATTACATTTTATTCTAAAATTAAAATTCAAAGAACTATGGTACTTCAAAGTTTTCAAAAAAATTTGAAAATGTCATTTCTGAGAGTTCCAAGAGTTCTGTTCAGAGTTCTGGATTCTTCTCAAATAGTTCTACAAATAAGTCCAATTACATTTTATTCTAAAATTAAAATTCAAAAAACTATGGTACTTGAAAGTTTTCAAATAATTTTTGAAAATCTCATTTCTAAGAGTTTCAAGAGTTCTGTTCAGAGTTCTGGATTCTTCTCAAATAGTTCTACAAATAAGCCCAACTATATTTTATTCTAAAATTAAAATTCAAAGAACTATGGTACTTCAAAGTTTTCAAAAAAATTTGAAAATGTCATTTCTGAGAGTTCCAAGAGTTCTGTTCAGAGTTCTGGATTCTTCTCAAATAGTTCTACAAATAAGTCCAACTACATTTTATTCTAAAATTAAAATTCAAAGAACTATGGTACTTCAAAGTTTTCAAAAAAATTTGAAAATGTCATTTCTGAGAGTTCCAAGAGTTCTGTTCAGAGTTCTGGATTCTTCTCAAATAGTTCTACAAATAATTCCAATTACATTTTATTCTAAAATTAAAATTCAAAAAACTATGGTACTTGAAAGTTTTCAAATAATTTTTGAAAATCTCATTTCTAAGAGTTTCAAGCGTTCTGTTCAGAGTTCTGGATTCTTCTCAAATAGTTCTACAAATAAGCCCAACTATATTTTATTCTAAAATTAAAATTCAAAAAACTATGGTACTTGAAAGTTTTCAAATAATTTTCGAAAATCTCATTTCTAAGAGTTTCAAGAGTTCCGTTTAGAGTTCTGGATTCTTCTAAAAAATTTCTACAAATAAGTCCAATTACATTTTATTCTAAAATTAAAATTCAAAAAACTATGGTACTTGAAAGTTTTCAAATAATTTTTGAAAATGTCATTTCTGAGAGTTCCAAGAGTTCTGTTCAGAGTTCTGGATTCTTCTCAAATAGTTCTACGAATAAGTCCAATTACATTTTATTCTAAAATTAAAATTCAAAGAACTATGGTACTTCAAAGTTTTCAAAAAAATTTGGAAATGTCATTTCTGAGAGTTCCAAGAGTTCTGTTCAGAGTTCTGGATTCTTCTCAAATAGTTCTACAAATAAGTCCAATTTCATTTTATTCTAAAATTCAAATTCAAATAACTATGGTACTTCAAATTTTTCAAAAAAATTTGGAAATGTCATTTCTGAGAGTTCCAAGAGTTCTGTTCAGAGTTCTGGATTCTTCTCAAATAGTTCTACAAATAAGTCCAACTACATTTTATTCTAAAATTAAAATTCAAAAAACTATGGTACTTGAAAGTTTTCAAATAATTTTTGAAAATCTCATTTCTAAGAGTTTCAAGAGTTCTGTTCAGAGTTCTGGATTCTTCTCAAATAGTTCTACAAATAAGTCCAATTACATTTTATTCTAAAATTAAAATTCAAAAAACTATGGTACTTGAAAGTTTTCAAATAATTTTCGAAAATCTCATTTCTAAGAGTTTCAAGAGTTCCGTTTAGAGTTCTGGATTCTTCTAAAAAATTTCTACAAATAAGTCCAATTACATTTTATTCTAAAATTAAAATTCAAAAAACTATGGTACTTGAAAGTTTTCAAATAATTTTGGAAAATGTCACTTCTGAGAGTCCCAAGAGTTCTGTTTAGAGTTCTGGATTCTTCTCAAATAGTTCTACAAATAAGTCCAATTACATTTTATTCTAAAATTAAAATTCAAAGAACTATGGTACTTCAAAGTTTTCAAAAAAATTTGAAAATGTCATTTCTGAGAGTTCCAAGAGTTCTGTTCAGAGTTCTGGATTCTTCTCAAATAGTTCTACAAATAAGTCCAACTACATTTTATTCTAAAATTAAAATTCAAAAAACTATGGTACTTGAAAGTTTTCAAATAATTTTTGAAAATGTCACTTCTGAGAGTCCCAAGAGTTCTGTTTAGAGTTCTGGATTCTTCTCAAATAGTTCTACAAATAAGTCCAATTACATTTTATTCTAAAATTAAAATTCAAAAAACTATGGTACTTCAAAGTTTTCAAAAAATTTTGAAAATGTCATTTCTGAGAGTTCCAAGAGTTCTGTTCAGAGTTCTGGATTCTTCTCAAATAGTTCTACAAATAAGTCCAATTACATTTTATTCTAAAATTAAAATTCAAAAAACTATGGTACTTGAAAGTTTTCAAATAATTTTTGAAAATCTCATTTCTAAGAGTTCCAAGAGTTCTGTTTAGAGTTCTGGATTCTTCTCGAATAGTTCTACAAATAAGTCCAACTACATTTTATTCTAAAATTAAAATTCAAAGAACTATGGTACTTGAAAGTTTTCAAATAATTTTGGAAAATGTCACTTCTGAGAGTCCCAAGAGTTCTGTTTAGAGTTCTGGATTCTTCTCAAATAGTTCTACAAATAAGTCCAATTACATTTTATTCTAAAATTAAAATTCAAAGAACTATGTTACTTAAAAGTTTTCAATAAATTTTGAAAATGTCATTTCTGAGAGTTCCAAGAGTTCTGCTCAGAGTTCTGGATTCTTCTCAAATAGTTCTACAAATAAGTCCAATTACATTTTATTCTAAAATTAAAATTCAAAAAACTATGGTACTTGAAAGTTTTCAAATAATTTTTGAAAATCTCATTTCTAAGAGTTCCAAGAGTTCTGTTTAGAGTTCTGGATTCTTCTAAAAAATTTCTACAAATAAGTCCAATTACATTTTATTCTAAAATTAAAATTCAAAAAACTATGGTACTTGAAAGTTTTCAAATAATTTTTGAACATATCATTTCTGAGAGTTCCAAGAGTTCTGTTTAGAGTTCTGGGTTCTTCTCAAATAGTTCTACAAATAAGTCCAATTACATTTTATTCTAAAATTAAAATTCAAAGAACTATGGTACTTCAAAGTTTTCAAAAAAATTTGAAAATGTCATTTCTGAGAGTTCCAAGAGTTCTGTTCAGAGTTCTGGATTCTTCTCAAATAGTTCTACAAATAAGTCCAATTACATTTTATTCTAAAATTAAAATTCAAAAAACTATGGTACTTGAAAGTTTTCAAATAATTTTTGAAAATCTCATTTCTAAGAGTTTCAAGAGTTCTGTTCAGAGTTCTGGATTCTTCTCAAATAGTTCTACAAATAAGTCCAACTACATTTTATTCTAAAATTAAAATTCAAAAAACTATGGTACTTCAAAGTTTTCAAAAAAATTTGAAAATGTCATTTCTGAGAGTTCCAAGAGTTCTGTTCAGAGTTCTGGATTCTTCTCAAATAGTTCTACAAATAAGTCCAATTACATTTTATTCTAAAATTAAAATTCAAAAAACTATGGTACTTGAAAGTTTTCAAATAATTTTTGAAAATCTCATTTCTAAGAGTTCCAAGAGTTCTGTTTAGAGTTCTGGATTCTTCTCAAATAGTTCTACAAATAAGTCCAATTACATTTTATTCTAAAATTAAAATTCAAAAAACTATGGTACTTGAAAGTTTTCAAATAATTTTTGAAAATGTCATTTCTGAGAGTTCCAAGAGTTCTGTTCAGAGTTCTGGATTCTTCTCAAATAGTTCTACAAATAAGTCCAATTACATTTTATTCTAAAATTAAAATTCAAAGAACTATGGTACTTCAAAGTTTTCAAAAAAATTTGAAAATGTCATTTCTGAGAGTTCCAAGAGTTCTGTTCAGAGTTCTGGATTCTTCTCAAATAGTTCTACAAATAAGTCCAATTACATTTTATTCTAAAATTAAAATTCAAAAAACTATGGTACTTGAAAGTTTTCAAATAATTTTTGAAAATCTCATATCTAAGAGTTCCAAGAGTTCTGTTTAGAGTACTGGATTCTTCTCGAATAGTTCTACAAATAAGTCCAACTACATTTTATTCTAAAATTAAAATTCAAAGAACTATGGTACTTGAAAGTTTTCAAATAATTTTTGAAAATGTCATTTCTGAGAGATCCTAGAGTTCTGCTCAGAGTTCTGGGTTCTTCTCAAATTGTTCTACAAATAAGCCCAACTACATTTTATTCTAAAATTAAAATTCAAAGAACTATGGTACTTCAAAGTTTTCAAAAAAATTTGAAAATGTCATTTCTGAGAGTTCCAAGAGTTCTGTTCAGAGTTCTGGATTCTTCTCAAATAGTTCTACAAATAATTCCAATTACATTTTATTCTAAAATTAAAATTCAAAAAACTATGGTACTTGAAAGTTTTCAAATAATTTTTGAAAATCTCATTTCTAAGAGTTTCAAGAGTTCTGTTCAGAGTTCTGGATTCTTCTCAAATAGTTCTACAAATAAGTCCAACTACATTTTATTCTAAAATTAAAATTCAAAAAACTATGGTACTTCAAAGTTTTCAAAAAAATTTGAAAATGTCATTTCTGAGAGTTCCAAGAGTTCTGTTCAGAGTTCTGGATTCTTCTCAAATAGTTCTACAAATAAGTCCAACTACATTTTATTCTAAAATTAAAATTCAAAAAACTATGGTACTTGAAAGTTTTCAAATAATTTTTGAAAATGTCATTTCTGAGAGTTTCAAGAGTTCTGTTCAGAGTTCTGTATTCTCAAATAGTTCTACAAATAAGTCCAATCACATTTTATTCTAAAATTCAAATTCAAAAAATTATAGTACTTGAAAGTTTTTAAATAATTTTTGAAAATCTCATTACTAAGAGTTCCAAGAGTTCTGTTTAGAGTTCTGGGTTCTTCTCAAATAGTTCTACTAATAAGTCCAATTACATTTTATTCTAAAATTAAATTCAAATGACTATGGTACTTCAAAGTTTTCAAAAAAATTAAAAAATCTCATTTCTAAGAGTTTCAAGAGTTCTGTTCAGAGTTCTGGGTTCTTCTCAAATAGTTCTACTAATAAGTCCAATTACATGTTATTCTAAAATTAAATTCAAAAAACTATGGTACTTCAAAGTTTTCAAAAAAATTTGGAAATGTCATTTCTGAGAGTTCCAAGAGTTCTGTTCAGAGTTCTGGATTCTCAAATAGTTCTACAAATTAGTCCCATCACATTTTATTCTAAAATTCAAATTCAAAAAATTATAGTACTTGAAAGTTTTCAAATAATTTTTGAAAATCTCATTTCTAAGAGTTCCAAGAGTTCTGTTTAGAGTTCTGGATTCTTCTCGAATAGTTCTACAAATATGTCCAATTACATTTTATTCTAAAATTAAAATTCAAAAAACTATGGTACTTGAAAGTTTTCAAATAATTTTTGAAAATGTCATTTCTGAGAGTTCCAAGAGTTCTGTTTAGAGTTCTGGATTCTTCTCAAATAGTTCTACTAATAAGTCCAATTACATTTTATTCAAAAATTAAATTCAAAGAACTATGGTACTTCAAAGTTTTCAAAAAAATTAGAAAATGTCATTTCTGAGAGTTCCAAGAGTTCTTTTCAGAGTTCTGGATTCTTCTCAAATAGTTATACAAATAAGTCCAATTACATTTTATTCTAAAATTAAAATTCAAATGACTATGGTACTTCAAAGTTTTCAAAAAAATTTGTAAATGTCATTTCTGAGAGTTCCAAGAGTTCTGTTCAGAGTTCTGGATTCTTCTCAAATAGTTCTACAAATAAGTCCAATTACATTTTATTCTAAAATTAAAATTCAAAAAACTATGGTACTTGAAAGTTTTCAAATAATTTTTGAAAATGTCATTTCTAAGAGTTTCAAGAGTTCTGTTCAGAGTTCTGGGTTCTTCTCAAATAGTTCTACAAATAAGTCCAATTACATTTTATTCTAAAATTAAAATTCAAAGAACTATGGTACTTGAAAGTTTTCAAATAATTTTTGAAAATCTCATTTCTAAGAGTTTCAAGAGTTCCGTTTAGAGTTCTGGATTCTTCTAAAACATTTCTACAAATAAGTCCAATTACATTTTATTCTAAAATTAAAATTCAAAAAACTATGGTACTTGAAAGTTTTCAAATAATTTTTGAAAATGTCATTTCTGAGAGTTCCAAGAGTTCTGTTTAGAGTTCTGGATTCTTCTCAAATAGTTCTACAAATAAGTCCAATTACATTTTATTCTAAAATTAAAATTCAAAGAACTATGGTACTTCAACGTTTCAAAAAAATTTTGAAAATGTCATTTCTGAGAGTTCCAAGAGTTCTGCTCAGAGTTCTGGATTCTTCTCAAATAGTTCTACAAATAAGTCCAATTACATTTTATTCTAAAATTAAAATTCAAAAAACTATGGTACTTCAAAGTTTTCAAAAAAATTTGAAAATGTCATTTCTGAGAGTTCCAAGAGTTCTGTTCAGAGTTCTGGATTCTTCTCAAATAGTTCTACAAATAAGTCAAATTACATTTTATTCTAAAATTAAAATTCAAAAAACTATGGTACTTGAAAGTTTTCAAATAATTTTTGAAAATGTCATTTCTAAGAGTTTCAAGAGTTCTGTTCAGAGTTCTGGATTCTCAAATAGTTCTACAAATTAGTCCCATCACATTTTATTCTAAAATTCAAATTCAAAAAATTATAGTACTTGAAAGTTTTCAAATAATTTTTGAAAATCTCATTTCTAAGAGTTCCAAGAGTTCTGTTTAGAGTTCTGGATTCTTCTCGAATAGTTCTACAAATATGTCCAATTACATTTTATTCTAAAATTAAAATTCAAAAAACTATGGTACTTGAAAGTTTTCAAATAATTTTTGAACATATCATTTCTGAGAGTTCCAAGAGTTCTGTTTAGAGTTCTGGGTTCTTCTCAAATAGTTCTACAAATAAGTCCAATTACATTTTATTCTAAAATTAAATTCAAAGAACTATGGTACTTGATAGTTTTCAAAAAAATTAGAAAATGTCATTTCTGAGAGTTCCAAGAGTTCTGTTCAGAGTTCTGGATTCTTCTCAAATAGTTCTACAAATAAGTCCAATTACATTTTATTCTAAAATTAAAATTCAAAGAACTATGGTACTTGAAAGTTTTCAAATAATTTTTGAAAATCTCATTTCTAAGAGTTCCAAGAGTTCCGTTAAGAGTTCTGGATTCTTCTCGAATAGTTCTACAAATAAGTCCAATTACATTTTATTCTAAAATTAAAATTCAAAAAACTATGGTACTTGAAAGTTTTCAAATAATTTTTGAAAATGTCATTTCTGAGAGTTCCAAGAGTTCTGTTCAGAGTTCTGGATTCTTCTCAAATAGTTCTACAAATAAGTCCAATTACATTTTATTCTAAAATTAAAATTCAAAGAACTATGGTACTTCAAAGTTTTCAAAAAAATTTGAAAATGTCATTTCTGAGAGTTCCAAGAGTTCTGTTCAGAGTTCTGGATTCTTCTCAAATAGTTCTACAAATAAGTCCAATTACATTTTATTCTAAAATTAAAATTCAAAAAACTATGGTACTTGAAAGTTTTCAAATAATTTTTGAAAATCTCATTTCTAAGAGTTCCAAGAGTTCTGTTTAGAGTTCTGGATTCTTCTCAAATAGTTCTACAAATAAGTCCAATTACATTTTATTCTAAAATTAAAATTCAAAGAACTATGGTACTTCAAAGTTTTCAAAAAATTTTGAAAATGTCATTTCTGAGAGTTCCAAGAGTTCTGTTCAGAGTTCTGGATTCTTCTCAAATAGTTCTACAAATAATTCCAATTACATTTTATTCTATAATTAAAATTCAAAAAACTATGGTACTTGAAAGTTTTCAAATAATTTTTGAAAATCTCATTTCTAAGAGTTTCAAGAGTTCTGTTCAGAGTTCTGGATTCTTCTCAAATAGTTCTACGAATAAGTCCAACTACATTTTATTCTAAAATTAAAATTCAAAAAACTATGGTACTTCAAAGTTTTCAAAAAAATTTGAAAATGTCATTTCTGAGAGTTCCAAGAGTTCTGTTCAGAGTTCTGGATTCTTCTCAAATAGTTCTACAAATAAGCCCAACTACATTTTATTCTAAAATTAAAATTCAAAGAACTATGGTACTTCAAAGTTTTCAAAAAAATTTGAAAATGTCATTTCTGAGAGTTCCAAGAGTTCTGTTCAGAGTTCTGGATTCTTCTCAAATAGTTCTACAAATAATTCCAATTACATTTTATTCTAAAATTAAAATTCAAAAAACTATGGTACTTGAAAGTTTTCAAATAATTTTTGAAAATCTCATTTCTAAGAGTTTCAAGAGTTCTGTTCAGAGTACTGGATTCTTCTCGAATAGTTCTACCAATAAGTCCAACTACATTTTATTCTAAAATTAAAATTCAAAAAACTATGGTACTTGAAAGTTTTCAAATAATTTTTGAAAATGTCACTTCTGAGAGTCCCAAGAGTTCTGTTTAGAGTTCTGGATTCTTCTCAAATAGTTCTACAAATAAGTCCAATTACATTTTATTCTAAAATTAAAATTCAAAGAACTATGGTACTTCAAAGTTTTCAAAAAAATTTGAAAATGTCATTTCTGAGAGTTCCAAGAGTTCTGTTCAGAGTTCTGGATTCTTCTCAAATAGTTCTACAAATAAGTCCAATTACATTTTATTCTAAAATTAAAATTCAAAAAACTATGGTACTTGAAAGTTTTCAAATAATTTTTGAAAATGTCATTTCTGAGAGTTCCAAGAGTTCTGCTCAGAGTTCTGGATTCTTCTCAAATAGTTCTACAAATAAGTCCAATTACATTTTATTCTAAAATTAAAATTCAAAAAACTATGGTACTTGAAAGTTTTCAAATAATTTTTGAAAATGTCATTTCTGAGAGTTCCAAGAGTTCTGCTCAGAGTTCTGGATTCTTCTCAAATAGTTCTACAAATAAGTCCAATTACATTTTATTCTAAAATTAAAATTCAAAAAACTATGGTACTTGAAAGTTTTCAAATAATTTTTGAAAATGTCATTTCTGAGAGTTCCAAGAGTTCTGCTCAGAGTTCTGGATTCTTCTCAAATAGTTCTACAAATAAGTCCAATTACATTTTATTCTAAAATTAAAATTCAAAAAACTATGGTACTTCTAAGTTTTCAAAAAAATTTGAAAATGTCATTTCTGAGAGTTCCAAGAGTTCTGTTCAGAGTTCTGGATTCTTCTCAAATAGTTCTACAAATAAGTCCAACTACATTTTATTCTAAAATTAAAATTCAAAAAACTATGGTACTTGAAAGTTTTCAAATAATTTTTGAAAATCTCATTTCTAAGAGTTTCAAGAGTTCTGTTCAGAGTTCTGGATTCTTCTCAAATAGTTCTACGAATAAGTCCAACTACATTTTATTCTAAAATTAAAATTCAAAAAACTATGGTACTTCAAAGTTTTCAAAAAAATTTGAAAATGTCATTTCTGAGAGTTCCAAGAGTTCTGTTCAGAGTTCTGGATTCTTCTCAAATAGTTCTACAAATAAGTCCAACTACATTTTATTCTAAAATTAAAATTCAAAAAACTATGGTACTTGAAAGTTTTCAAATAATTTTTGAAAATGTCATTTCTGAGAGTTCCAAGAGTTCTGTTCAGAGTTCTGGATTCTTCTCAAATAGTTCTACAAATAAGTCCAATTACATTTTATTCTAAAATTAAAATTCAAAAACTATGGTACTTCAAAGTTTTCAAAAAATTTGAAAATGTCATTTCTGAGAGTTCCAAGAGTTCTGTTCATAAGTCCAACTACATTTTATTCTAAAATTAAAATTCAAAAAACTATGGTACTTGAAAGTTTTCAAATAATTTTTGAAAATGTCATTTCTGAGAGTTCCAAGAGTTCTGTTCAGAGTTCTGGATTCTTCTCAAATAGTTCTACAAATAAGTCCAACTACATTTTATTCTAAAATTAAAATTCAAAAAACTATGGTACTTGAAAGTTTTCGAATAATTTTTGAAAATCTCATTTCTAAGAGTCTCAAGAGTTCTGTTCAGAGTTCTGGATTTTTCTCAAATAGGTATACAAATAAGTCCAACTACATTTTATTCTAAAATTAAAATTCAAAAAAACTATGGTACTTCAAAGTTTTCAAAGAATTTTGAAAATGTCATTTCTGAGAGTTCCAAGAGTTCTGTTCAGAGTTCTGGATTCTTCTCAAATAGTTCTACAAATAAGCCCAACTACATTTTATTCTAAAATTAAAATTCAAAGAACTATGGTACTTCAAAGTTTTCAAAAAAATTTGAAAATGTCATTTCTGAGAGTTCCAAGAGTTCTGTTCAGAGTTCTGGATTCTTCTCAAATAGTTCTACAAATAAGTCCAATTACATTTTATTCTAAAATTAAAATTCAAAAAACTATGGTACTTGAAAGTTTTCAAATAATTTTTGAAAATCTCATTTCTAAGAGTTCCAAGAGTTCTGTTTAGAGTTCTGGATTCTTCTCAAATAGTTCTACAAATAAGTCCAACTACATTTTATTCTAAAATTAAAATTCAAAAAACTATGGTACTTGAAAGTTTTCAAATAATTTTGGAAAATGTCACTTCTGAGAGTCCCAAGAGTTCTGTTTAGAGTTCTGGATTCTTCTCAAATAGTTCTACAAATAATTCCAATTACATTTTATTCTATAATTAAAATTCAAAAAACTATGGTACTTGAAAGTTTTCAAATAATTTTTGAAAATGTCATTTCTGAGAGTTCCAAGAGTTCTGTTCAGAGTTCTGGATTCTTCTCAAATAGTTCTACAAATAAGTCCAATTACATTTTATTCTAAAATTAAAATTCAAAAAACTATGGTACTTGAAAGTTTTCAAATAATTTTTGAAAATGTCATTTCTGAGAGTTCCAAGAGTTCTGTTCAGAGTTCTGGATTCTTCTCAAATAGTTCTACGAATAAGTCCAACTACATTTTATTCTATAATTAAAATTCAAAAAACTATGGTACTTCAAATTTTTCAAAAAAATTTGAAAATGTCATTTCTGAGAGATCCTAGAGTTCTGCTCAGAGTTCTGGGTTCTTCTCAAATAGTTCTACAAATAAGTCCAATTACATTTTATTCTAAAATTAAAATTCAAAAAACTATGGTACTTGAAAGTTTTCGAATAATTTTTGAAAATCTCATTTCTAAGAGTTCCAAGAGTTCTGTTCAGAGTTCTGGATTCTTCTCAAATAGTTCTACAAATAAGTCCAATTACATTTTATTCTAAAATTAAAATTCAAAAAACTATGGTACTTGAAAGTTTTCAAATAATTTTTGAAAATGTCATTTCTGAGAGTTCCAAGAGTTCTGTTCAGAGTTCTGGATTCTTCTCAAATAGTTCTACAAATAAGTCCAATTACATTTTATTCTAAAATTAAAATTCAAAGAACTATGGTACTTCAAAGTTTTCAAAAAAATTTGAAAATGTCATTTCTGAGAGTTCCAAGAGTTCTGTTCAGAGTTCTGGATTCTTCTCAAATAGTTCTACAAATAAGTCCAACTACATTTTATTCTAAAATTAAAATTCAAAAAACTATGGTACTTGAAAGTTTTCAAATAATTTTTGAAAATGTCATTTCTGAGAGTTCCAAGAGTTCTGCTCAGAGTTCTGGATTCTTCTCAAATAGTTCTACAAATAAGTCCAATTACATTTTATTCTAAAATTAAAATTCAAAAAACTATGGTACTTCTAAGTTTTCAAAAAAATTTGAAAATGTCATTTCTGAGAGTTCCAAGAGTTCTGTTCAGAGTTCTGGATTCTTCTCAAATAGTTCTACAAATAAGTCCAATTACATTTTATTCTAAAATTAAAATTCAAAAAACTATGGTACTTGAAAGTTTTCAAATAATTTTTGAAAATCTCATTTCTAAGAGTTTCAAGAGTTCTGTTCAGAGTTCTGGATTCTTCTCAAATAGGTATACAAATAAGTCCAACTACATTTTATTCTAAAATTAAAATTCAAAAAAACTATGGTACTTCAAAGTTTTCAAAGAAATTTGAAAATGTCATTTCTGAGAGTTCCAAGAGTTCTGTTCAGAGTTCTGGATTCTTCTCAAATAGTTCTACAAATAAGTCCAATTACATTTTATTCTAAAATTAAAATTCAAAAAACTATGGTACTTGAAAGTTTTCAAATAATTTTTGAAAATGTCATTTCTGAGAGTTCCAAGAGTTCTGTTCAGAGTTCTGGATTCTTCTCAAATAGTTCTACAAATAATTCCAATTACATTTTATTCTATAATTAAAATTCAAAAAACTATGGTACTTGAAAGTTTTCAAATAATTTTTGAAAATCTCATTTCTAAGAGTTCCAAGAGTTCTGTTTAGAGTTCTGGATTCTTCTCAAATAGTTCTACAAATAAGTCCAACTACATTTTATTCTAAAATTAAAATTCAAAAAACTATGGTACTTCAAAATTTCCACAATTTTTTCAGAAAATCTCATTTCTGAGAGTTCTAAGAGTTCTGTTTAGAGTTCTGGATTCTTCTCAAATAGTTCTACAAATAAGTCCCATTACATTTTATTCTAAAATTAAAATTCAAAGAACTATGGTACTTCAAAGTTTTCAAAAAAATTTGGAAATGTCATTTCTGAGATTTCCAAGAGTTCTGTTCAGAATTCTGGATTCTTCTCAAATAGTTCTACAAATAAGTCCAACTACATTTTATTCTAAAATTAAAATTCAAAAAACTATGGTACTTGAAAGTTTTCAAATAATTTTTGAAAATCTCATTTCTAAGAGTTCCAAGAGTTCCGTTTAGAGTTCTGGATTCTTCTAAAAAAGTTCTACAAATAAGTCCAATTACATTTTATTCTAAAATTAAAATTCAAAAAACTATGGTACTTGAAAGTTTTCAAATAATTTTTGAAAATGTCATTTCTGAGAGTTCCAAGAGTTCTGTTCAGAGTTCTGGATTCTTCTCAAATAGTTCTAAAAATAAGTCCAATTACATTTTATTCTAAAATTAAAATTCAAAGAACTATGGTACTTCAACGTTTTCAAAAAAATTTGAAAATGTCATTTCTGAGAGATCCAAGAGTTCTGTTCAGAGTTCTGGATTCTTCTCAAATAGTTCTACAAATAAGTCCAATTACATTTTATTCTAAAATTAAAATTCAAAAAACTATGGTACTTGAAAGTTTTCAAATAATTTTTGAAAATCTCATTTCTAAGAGTTTCAAGAGTTCTGTTCAGAGTTCTGGATTCTTCTCAAATAGTTCTACAAATAAGTCCAATTACATTTTATTCTAAAATTAAAATTCAAAAAACTATGGTACTTGAAAGTTTTCAAATAATTTTTGAAAATGTCATTTCTGAGAGTTCCAAGAGTTCTGTTCAGAGTTCTGGATTCTTCTCAAATAGTTCTACAAATAAGTCCAACTACATTTTATTCTAAAATTAAAATTCAAAAAACTATGGTACTTCAAAGTTTTCAAAAAAATTTGAAAATGTCATTTCTGAGAGTTCCAAGAGTTCTGTTCAGAGTTCTGGATTCTTCTCAAATAGTTCTACAAATAAGTCCAACTACATTTTATTCTAAAATTAAAATTCAAAAAACTATGGTACTTGAAAGTTTTCAAATAATTTTTGAAAATGTCATTTCTGAGAGTTCCAAGAGTTCTGTTCAGAGTTCTGGATTCTTCTCAAATAGTTCTACAAATAAGTCCAATTACATTTTATTCTAAAATTAAAATTCAAAAAACTATGGTACTTGAAAGTTTTCAAATAATTTTTGAAAATGTCATTTCTGAGAGTTCCAAGAGTTCTGTTCAGAGTTCTGGATTCTTCTCAAATAGTTCTACAAATAAGTCCAACTACATTTTATTCTAAAATTAAAATTCAAAAAACTATGGTACTTGAAAGTTTTCAAATAATTTTTGAAAATGTCATTTCTGAGAGTTCCAAGAGTTCTGCTCAGAGTTCTGGATTCTTCTCAAATAGTTCTACAAATAAGTCCAATTACATTTTATTCTAAAATTAAAATTCAAAAAACTATGGTACTTGAAAGTTTTCAAATAATTTTTGAAAATGTCATTTCTGAGAGTTCCAAGAGTTCTGTTCAGAGTTCTGGATTCTTCTCAAATAGTTCTACAAATAAGTCCAACTACATTTTATTCTAAAATTAAAATTCAAAAAACTATGGTACTTGAAAGTTTTCAAATAATTTTTGAAAATGTCATTTCTGAGAGTTCCAAGAGTTCTGTTCAGAGTTCTGGATTCTTCTCAAATAGTTCTACAAATAAGTCCAATTACATTTTATTCTAAAATTAAAATTCAAAAAACTATGGTACTTGAAAGTTTTCAAATAATTTTTGAAAATCTCATTTCTAAGAGTTTCAAGAGTTCTGTTCAGAGTTCTGGATTCTTCTCAAATAGTTCTACAAATAAGTCCAATTACATTTTATTCTAAAATTAAAATTCAAAAAACTATGGTACTTGAAAGTTTTCAAATAATTTTTGAAAATGTCATTTCTGAGAGTTCCAAGAGTTCTGTTCAGAGTTCTGGATTCTTCTCAAATAGTTCTACAAATAAGTCCAACTACATTTTATTCTAAAATTAAAATTCAAAAAACTATGGTACTTGAAAGTTTTCGAATAATTTTTGAAAATGTCATTTCTGAGAGTTCCAAGAGTTCTGCTCAGAGTTCTAGATTCTTCTCAAATAGTTCTACAAATAAGTCCAATTACATTTTATTCTAAAATTAAAATTCAAAAAACTATGGTACTTCAAAGTTTTCAAAAAAATTTGAAAATGTCATTTCTGAGAGTTCCAAGAGTTCTGTTCAGAGTTCTGGATTCTTCTCAAATAGTTCTACAAATAAGTCCAACTACATTTTATTCTAAAATTAAAATTCAAAAAACTATGGTACTTGAAAGTTTTCAAATAATTTTTGAAAATGTCATTTCTGAGAGTTCCAAGAGTTCTGTTCAGAGTTCTGGATTCTTCTCAAATAGTTCTACAAATAAGTCCAACTACATTTTATTCTAAAATTAAAATTCAAAAAACTATGGTACTTGAAAGTTTTCAAATAATTTTTGAAAATCTCATTTCTAAGAGTTTCAAGAGTTCCGTTTAGAGTTCTGGATTCTTCTAAAAAATTTCTACAAATAAGTCCAATTACATTTTATTCTAAAATTAAAATTCAAAAAACTATGGTACTTGAAAGTTTTCAAATAATTTTTGAAAATGTCATTTCTGAGAGTTCCAAGAGTTCTGTTCAGAGTTCTGGATTCTTCTCAAATAGTTCTACAAATAAGTCCAATTACATTTTATTCTAAAATTAAAATTCAAAAAACTATGGTACTTGAAAGTTTTCAAATAATTTTTGAAAATGTCATTTCTAAGAGTTTCAAGAGTTCTGTTCAGAGTTCTGGATTCTTCTCAAATAGTTCTACAAATAAGTCCAATTACATTTTATTCTAAAATTAAAATTCAAAAAACTATGGTACTTGAAAGTTTTCAAATAATTTTTGAAAATGTCATTTCTGAGAGTTCCAAGAGTTCTGTTCAGAGTTCTGGATTCTTCTCAAATAGTTCTACAAATAAGTCCAACTACATTTTATTCTAAAATTAAAATTCAAAAAACTATGGTACTTGAAAGTTTTCAAATAATTTTTGAAAATGTCATTTCTGAGAGTTCCAAGAGTTCTGCTCAGAGTTCTGGATTCTTCTCAAATAGTTCTACAAATAAGTCCAATTACATTTTATTCTAAAATTAAAATTCAAAAAACTATGGTACTTGAAAGTTTTCGAATAATTTTTGAAAATCTCATTTCTAAGAGTTTCAAGAGTTCTGTTCAGAGTTCTGGATTCTTCTCAAATAGTTCTACAAATAAGTCCAATTACATTTTATTCTAAAATTAAAATTCAAAAAACTATGGTACTTGAAAGTTTTCAAATAATTTTTGAAAATGTCATTTCTGAGAGTTCCAAGAGTTCTGCTCAGAGTTCTGGATTCTTCTCAAATAGTTCTACAAATAAGTCCAATTACATTTTATTCTAAAATTAAAATTCAAAAAACTATGGTACTTGAAAGTTTTCAAATAATTTTTGAAAATGTCATTTCTGAGAGTTCCAAGAGTTCTGCTCAGAGTTCTGGATTCTTCTCAAATAGTTCTACAAATAAGTCCAATTACATTTTATTCTAAAATTAAAATTCAAAAAACTATGGTACTTGAAAGTTTTCAAATAATTTTTGAAAATGTCATTTCTGAGAGTTCCAAGAGTTCTGCTCAGAGTTCTGGATTCTTCTCAAATAGTTCTACAAATAAGTCCAATTACATTTTATTCTAAAATTAAAATTCAAAAAACTATGGTACTTGAAAGTTTTCAAATAATTTTTGAAAATGTCATTTCTGAGAGTTCCAAGAGTTCTGCTCAGAGTTCTGGATTCTTCTCAAATAGTTCTACAAATAAGTCCAATTACATTTTATTCTAAAATTAAAATTCAAAAAACTATGGTACTTGAAAGTTTTCAAATAATTTTTGAAAATCTCATTTCTAAGAGTTTCAAGAGTTCTGTTCAGAGTTCTGGATTCTTCTCAAATAGTTCTACAAATAAGTCCAATTACATTTTATTCTAAAATTAAAATTCAAAAAACTATGGTACTTGAAAGTTTTCAAATAATTTTTGAAAATGTCATTTCTGAGAGTTCCAAGAGTTCTGTTCAGAGTTCTGGATTCTTCTCAAATAGTTCTACAAATAAGTCCAATTACATTTTATTCTAAAATTAAAATTCAAAAAACTATGGTACTTGAAAGTTTTCAAATAATTTTTGAAAATCTCATTTCTAAGAGTTTCAAGAGTTCTGTTCAGAGTTCTGGATTCTTCTCAAATAGTTATACAAATAAGTCCAATTTCATTTTATTCTAAAATTAAAATTCAAATAACTATGGTACTTCAAAGTTTTCAAAAAAATTTGAAAATGTCATTTCTGAGAGTTCCAAGAGTTCTGTTCAGAGTTCTGGATTCTTCTCAAATAGTTCTACAAATAAGTCCAACTACATTTTATTCTAAAATTAAAATTCAAAAAACTATGGTACTTGAAAGTTTTCGAATAATTTTTGAAAATCTCATTTCTAAGAGTTCCAAGAGTTCTGTTCAGAGTTCTGGATTCTTCTCAAATAGTTCTACAAATAAGTCCAATTACATTTTATTCTAAAATTAAAATTCAAAAAACTATGGTACTTGAAAGTTTTCAAATAATTTTTGAAAATGTCATTTCTGAGAGTTCCAAGAGTTCTGCTCAGAGTTCTGGATTCTTCTCAAATAGTTCTACAAATAAGTCCAATTACATTTTATTCTAAAATTAAAATTCAAAAAACTATGGTACTTGAAAGTTTTCAAATAATTTTTGAAAATGTCATTTCTGAGAGTTCCAAGAGTTCTGCTCAGAGTTCTGGATTCTTCTCAAATAGTTCTACAAATAAGTCCAATTACATTTTATTCTAAAATTAAAATTCAAAAAACTATGGTACTTGAAAGTTTTCGAATAATTTTCGAAAATCTCATTTCTAAGAGTTCCAAGAGTTCTGTTCAGAGTTCTGGATTCTTCTCAAATAGTTCTACAAATAAGTCCAATTACATTTTATTCTAAAATTAAAATTCAAAAAACTATGGTACTTGAAAGTTTTCAAATAATTTTTGAAAATGTCATTTCTGAGAGTTCCAAGAGTTCTGCTCAGAGTTCTGGATTCTTCTCAAATAGTTCTACAAATAAGTCCAATTACATTTTATTCTAAAATTAAAATTCAAAAAACTATGGTACTTGAAAGTTTTCAAATAATTTTTGAAAATGTCATTTCTGAGAGTTCCAAGAGTTCTGCTCAGAGTTCTGGATTCTTCTCAAATAGTTCTACAAATAAGTCCAATTACATTTTATTCTAAAATTAAAATTCAAAAAACTATGGTACTTGAAAGTTTTCAAATAATTTTTGAAAATGTCATTTCTGAGAGTTCCAAGAGTTCTGTTCAGAGTTCTGGATTCTTCTCAAATAGTTCTACAAATAAGTCCAACTACATTTTATTCTAAAATTAAAATTCAAAAAACTATGGTACTTGAAAGTTTTCAAATAATTTTTGAAAATGTCATTTCTGAGAGTTCCAAGAGTTCTGTTCAGAGTTCTGGATTCTTCTCAAATAGTTCTACAAATAAGCCCAACTACATTTTATTCTAAAATTAAAATTCAAAGAACTATGGTACTTCAAAGTTTTCAAAAAAATTTGAAAATGTCATTTCTGAGAGTTCCAAGAGTTCTGTTCAGAGTTCTGGATTCTTCTCAAATAGTTCTACAAATAATTCCAATTACATTTTATTCTATAATTAAAATTCAAAAAACTATGGTACTTGAAAGTTTTCAAATAATTTTTGAAAATCTCATTTCTAAGAGTTTCAAGAGTTCTGTTCAGAGTTCTGGATTCTTCTCAAATAGTTCTACAAATAAGTCCAACTACATTTTATTCTAAAATTAAAATTCAAAAAACTATGGTACTTGAAAGTTTTCAAATAATTTTTGAAAATGTCATTTCTGAGAGTTCCAAGAGTTCTGTTCAGAGTTCTGGATTCTTCTCAAATAGTTCTACAAATAAGTCCAACTACATTTTATTCTAAAATTAAAATTCAAAAAACTATGGTACTTGAAAGTTTTCAAATAATTTTTGAAAATCTCATTTCTAAGAGTTTCAAGAGTTCTGTTCAGAGTTCTGGATTCTTCTCAAATAGTTCTACAAATAAGTCCAATTACATTTTATTCTAAAATTAAAATTCAAAAAACTATGGTACTTGAAAGTTTTCAAATAATTTTTGAAAATGTCATTTCTGAGAGTTCCAAGAGTTCTGCTCAGAGTTCTGGGTTCTTCTCAAATAGTTCTACAAATAAGTCCCATTACATTTTATTCTAAAATTAAAATTCAAAGAACTATGGTACTTCAAAGTTTTCAAAAAAATTTGAAAATGTCATTTCTGAGAGTTCCAAGAGTTCTGTTCAGAGTTCTGGATTCTTCTCAAATAGTTCTACAAATAATTCCAATTACATTTTATTCTAAAATTAAAATTCAAAAAACTATGGTACTTGAAAGTTTTCAAATAATTTTTGAAAATCTCATTTCTAAGAGTTTCAAGAGTTCTGTTCAGAGTTCTGGATTCTTCTCAAATAGTTCTACAAATAAGTCCAACTACATTTTATTCTAAAATTAAAATTCAAAAAACTATGGTACTTGAAAGTTTTCAAATAATTTTTGAAAATCTCATTTCTAAGAGTTCCAAGAGTTCTGTTCAGAGTTCTGGATTCTTCTCAAATAGTTCTACAAATAAGTCCAACTACATTTTATTCTAAAATTAAAATTCAAAAAACTATGGTACTTGAAAGTTTTCAAATAATTTTTGAAAATGTCATTTCTGAGAGTTCCAAGAGTTCTGCTCAGAGTTCTGGATTCTTCTCAAATAGTTCTACAAATAAGTCCAATTACATTTTATTCTAAAATTAAAATTCAAAAAACTATGGTACTTGAAAGTTTTCAAATAATTTTTGAAAATGTCATTTCTGAGAGTTCCAAGAGTTCTGCTCAGAGTTCTGGATTCTTCTCAAATAGTTCTACAAATAAGTCCAATTACATTTTATTCTAAAATTAAAATTCAAAAAACTATGGTACTTGAAAGTTTTCAAATAATTTTTGAAAATGTCATTTCTGAGAGTTCCAAGAGTTCTGCTCAGAGTTCTGGATTCTTCTCAAATAGTTCTACAAATAAGTCCAATTACATTTTATTCTAAAATTAAAATTCAAAAAACTATGGTACTTGAAAGTTTTCAAATAATTTTTGAAAATGTCATTTCTGAGAGTTCCAAGAGTTCTGCTCAGAGTTCTGGATTCTTCTCAAATAGTTCTACAAATAGG